>APFE031254911.1:102527-128376 GCA_000404065.3 Pinus taeda | reverse complement strand
TCCTAATGCCTAGTGACCAAATTTTGCTTGAAGACTCACTGAAATGACAAAATTTGACCTTGACACTTCAAAATCACTTTGTAAGAGCATATTTGATCACTGGAGGAAGGCTGGAAAGACTGACACTAACACCCTCCATGAGAATAATTTGATTTGGAATGGGAAGCCTTCCATTTCCCTTTCTTTTCCTTACTCGCTAAGGCCAGGTTTTCTTCATCATCATTCTTTGATGAAGAACCATCTCGAGTGCTCCTCCTGAACTCCTCCTGCATGAGATCTGACCACAGTCGTTCCCAATCCTACAGTTTCTCTCTTCCATTCACAGAGTCATGGTAGCTATTCTAGCTCTTTGGAATACTGAGGTGAGCAAGACTCACAATATCATCATCGACAGTAGTTATTCCCACACTACCAAGCTCATCTCGTAGGTGGTGAGCTTGTTCAGATATGTAGAAATAATATTGCCCTTATCTTTATTTTCTGAAGCTTATACTTGAGCGTCAGTTTCCTCTGGTCTCTATTATTCTGATAGAGGTACTTCAATGTCTTCCACATTGGAAAGGGAGTCTCCTTCCCATGGATACTCAAGACAATATGGTCTCGAACTCCCTCCAGAAGAATCCATCTGGCCTTCGCCACAAACTTCTTCCATTCAACCAATTCTTGTGCATTAGTTGCATCTGGCTTGGAGATTTCTTGATCAATGAAATCCTTCAAACCATTGTCTTCTAATACTGCTTCCATTCTATCCTTCCATGCTATGTAATTCGAGCTACCTTCCAAGGCATACCCAAGTCTCAAGCCATAGAACTCCATTGACCAACCTGAAGTATTAGATGAATTTAATTTGTACCTACAATCCCGAACTTCAACCTTAGAATTCTCTTCTCCGTATACTGTTCACAGCTCTGATAACCTTTGCTCTGATACCATGTAGAAATTCTCACTGTAGATTAACCTGATAATGCAATACAACTAAAGAAAAATACTTAATCTACTTCTACAATCAAACTTGCAAAAGCTTAATATATTTGAGAAAGATCAAGCATAACACATATAACCAAAAGCAGAACCAATGCACATGAAACATAGAAGAATACTCTGGGGAAAGCCTCAACTAAAAACCCTGCTATCTGTATTATCATACAAGTGGAAATATCTCAGGATTACACACAAATTTAGCTCTCACAGCTAGCCAACTTTCAGTACAATCCTCACAGATGCTCACAGGAAAAGTAGACTTCTCATTAAGTCCTCCACACTGCCCTCCAAGCTCCTATTTCCTAGCGCAATTTTTCCTGGGTGATCCAGCTATTACCATGTGTAACATTGATCACTCACACTGATCTTACACCCTATAAAACTACGCAAATCTCAAGGAATGAATTCCTTCTGCATGCAAGAGTTTTCCTTATAGGAAAATTCTAGCAACTGATAGTACACTGTCCATGTCTTTAATCTCAACTGGGTCTTTGTCTGAATAGACATGCATGAGTTATTTATGAGAGAATCTTTAGTTATCTGGAGTACACTAGTTTGATGCATGCATGCATTAACTGACTAAACTCACAATTAGTTCCTCAAACTGTTTGGAACTAATTTAACTGGACATAACTCAGTTAACTGAGCTAACTAATTACAACTCAAATAAAACTCACCCTTATCTCCTTAATTAAGGGATAATATCCTTAATTTAAGGTATATTTGTTGCATGACTTCACAAAGATTTCTAGATTGAATTTCTCCAACTAATTAATCCAAGATGAATTAATTAATTATTTTTTCAAACAGCTGGTAAGACTAAATTCGTATTTTAATTCTCAATTTTAATTCAAGGACAAATTAAAATTGGAATATTCTTGTTACCACATTTCAATACTCAGGTCTCCTGAATTTCTCCAAGGCACATATCGGAAGGCCAAAGGCTGGTATTCTGTGATTGGAGCTAAATCCCAGCCCTTTGGTGGACACCACTTCCACCTTGCCAAAGCAATGAAAAGGTAGCCATAGATGAAATCGGTGGTCTGCTTGTAGACATCTTCACATGCTCCAAATAATTCCTAGAGGAGGAAAGCACATCAGTTTAGCCGGACGCCCGCTGCACAATGCTCAACGATTGAAATCATATCCAACATGCACTCATTCCTGGAGAAGTGACACATCAACTTCCCTACAATAATGGGGCTGGCAAAATTAATTTTCTCTGAGTTGATCAGGTCTATGTGCGCTTCCTTTCCTCCTCTCTTGGTAGCATACTTGGTGTAATAGTCAAAATCAACCTCTTTCTTCACTCTTTTGGAATTCTTCTGAAACGGTTGAAACTTCATCTTCAACCACCGATAAACCTATAAGTCTTTGAATGTCAACCTCGTGATTTGGGTACTGCTTGTCGAGCTAGAGTGACATGCCATGCATTCTGTTGATAAACAACTTTTTGCATTGCATAGCTGTGAGAGTTGTGCCAAACATAAGAAAACTCCTCATATTTAGTAGGGAGGACTGTTGGATCCCTCTTAAGTCATTCTTGACCTTGATCATCAATTTCCCATCTTCTTTGTTATTGAATATGTGTATACCTCGTGCTTCAGTGATGGGAATTGGAATGACTTCGACAGACCATTATCGACTAACGTTGCTTTGCCATACTTTCCATATAATGAATCTGATACTGAAATTCTTTCGTCCAAACCAAACTCAAGAATAGAGATAATTTCCTTCGTCATGTTGGAGCGACGTTGATAAACTAAAATCACTGGGGGTCAATCGCAAATCCTTGAACGAATACACTTGGAACCAGACTGCCAATGGAGCGATTCTACCACCTTAGCTTCAGACTTGGAGAAATTCGGCATTTCCATGGAAAATAAGTAGACCAACTTGACATGACGTTTCTGACGAGATCCCCTAACTAATTACTATGACAACTTTCCCTATGTAGACTCAAATGTGTTAATCTTGCTGTCGACTGAGCTGGACCTAACTTGGTTGATGCAATTCTAGAAAAGGAAAGGTGGAGTTGATTGGTAATTATGTTATCGTAATGGAAGACATTTAGGAATTAATTATTTCTATAATGGAAAGATTTTACAGGAATCCAGGCTCACACCAGAATTATTGTCTAATTATTACTGAAAATATTCTTAACATGTGTGACTTCCCCCCTGACAAAAAATAGTTTGGGTGTGGTTTAATGACAGCCGTAACCGAGACTAATGTTGCGGATCCTTATTGGGAAAACTTTAAAGACACAATTATTAGTGCAAAACCAAATACGAAGAAAGGAAATGAAAAAAAATAATTGACGCAACAAATGACGACACAACTAATTGAATCCTATTGACTCCTCCTAACCCTGCCTACGACCCCTTTTTGGAGATCTAATCAATTCTGAGTAAAAATATTGGATGTGGAGAAGGGTTTCATGCATGCACCGTTCACCCAACCGGGTAACAATACTCCGTCCAATTGCACGAGATTGACGACTCCAGACTCCCTTATCTCCGCAACAACGAATGTGCCTAACCAGTGCATCTGTAGCTTTCTAGGAAAAATTAAGAACTTACTCTCGTATAAGAGAACATGCCCACCAACTATGAATGACTTCTTTTTGATATGTCAGTCATGCCACACCTTCTGCCTTTGCTACTAAACCATTTGGTGGAAATATGCTAGAAATATTGCCTCATCAATCTCTGAGAGATCATCTAATCACTTCTGGAGTGATTACTCCTCTGTCATTTGAGTGGCTTGGGTGATGAAAATGCTCGGGATAGCAAATTCAACCGGGACCACTGCTTCTCATCCATACACAAGTTGGAAAGGTGTATGTCTGTGTAGTCGCTTGATCGTTGTGCGGTATGCCCATAGTGTCGCTAACACTCTCTCATCCCAATAATCTCTATTCGCCAAACATATCTTAGTTAAACCCTTTTCCGATATCTTATTGAAGGCTTCTACAGTACCATTGGCCTGTAGGTGGTATGAACTGATTTTGTGATGTTGTATCATAAAATTTTGAAGCAGGGAAGCAACTGTATCATTTATGAAATGGGTTCCTTGATCACTAGTCAGACTCTTGGTGCACCCAAATATTGATATGATGTTTTTGAATATGAATTTGGTGGTGATATCCATTGTACAGTCCTTCATAGGCGTTGCCTCGGCCCATCTAGTGAGGTATTCTATCAGGTTGATTATATAACTGGCATGAGAGTGACGCGTCAATGGATTAATCGGGCCTATGAAATCGATTTCCCATTTCTCAAATATATGCATGGCACCTACTAGTTATAATGGGAGTTCATCTCAATGTGACAACTTTCCAACCCTTTGGTACACATCACACACTTTGGCGTACTCTTTCACGTCTTTGAAAACCGTTGGCCATCATAATCCTTCCTGCAACACCTTTCGCGCAGTAGCTTTTCCCCCAACATGGCTACCCGCAACCCATGAATGGAAACCCCATAGAACATCATGTCTCTCATGGTGGAGGACACATCGACACAACACATGGTCAAGCCCCATTTTATACATTTTACCCTCAATTAACTGGTAATCAACCGCTCAAACAACCATGTGCCTCCTTTGTGTGGCTGTGTACTCTTCCAGACATTTTTTCCGTAGCTAGGAAGGCTACAATGTCTTCTAGGTAATCTGGTACTACTTCAATCCTAAATAGGTCAATGTCAGGTAGTTGATCGTTTAGTGACCCTCCACTTTCCCTTGATTCTAAATGTGAAAGGTGATCAAGTCCCACATTCAGTTGGCCAAGTTTAACGATCACTTCGAAAGTAAATTACTGAAATAACAAAAACCATCTGCAAATTCTTCCCTCTAGCACAGGCTTGTTCACTAGGTAATACAAAGCAGAATGGTTAGTAAAAACCTTAAACAGGCCCCCAGGTAAGTAGTGTCTGAATTTTTGGAGAGAATACACCATAGCCAGTGCTTCCCGCTTTGTCATGGTGTAATTCTTCACTGCAATGGATAACTTCCTGCTGGAAAAGTAGATGGGGTGGTCAAGGCTCCCCTCCCCTGTCTAAGCCAAAATAGCCCCTAGAGCAATACCAGATGCATCGATGTGGATGTGGAATTGCTTATTCCAGTTGGGGTAGACAAAATTGGGTGCACTTACTAGTTTCTCTTTTAGTATGCTAAGCGCAACTTGAAATTCCTCCTTTCACATGAATCGTTTAGCTTTCATGACCAGTTTCTCCATTGGCGTAGTGACAGAGGCGTAGTTGTGGATAAATATTTTGTAGTATTCGATGTGTCCAAAAGTTGATATGAGCTGTTTTACACTGCGGGTGGTTCCATATTCACTATCGCCGCAACCTTGGCATGATTTATGCATACTCTTTCTTTACACACTATGTGGCCCAAAAATGTGCCAAACGGAACTATAAATATACATTTTTAAAAGTTAAATTATATTTGTAATTGTCTACAAAAATCAAACATTATCCAGAGCTCTGGAATGTTTCTTCAGTAGGCTATAGTAGTCCAGTCATCCATGTAGACCTCTAAGGACCTATGGATGTAGTCCCTAAAGGCTGCAATTACAATTCTCGAGAATATTGCAGGTGCATTATTGAGACCAAAAGGCATGACATGATAAGCATAGGATCACCATTCTCTAGTGAAGGTAGTTTTTCTCTTATCCTCCTCGACGATTCAAACTTGGTAATAGCCTAAAAATTCATCTATAAAATATTATGCCTCATTCCCTGTTACATTATCGAGAACCTTATCGTTGAATGGTGTGGGAAACGGGTCATGCACACAAGCATTGTTCAAACTGCGGTAGTCCATGAAAACCCATATTTCTATAGCATCTTTCTTGTTTTGTATTGCAATCATACTTACCCGCTTTGCCTCATCCACTAGAAAGATAAGCCTGCTTCTAGCATATTTTCTATCTCTTTCTTCACTTTCTCTTTAACTCTTGGGTTCAGTCTGTAAGGTCAGTGCTTCACTGGCTTTGCATAAGGTTTTAATACAATTTTCATTTCCCCATAGGTCTCCCTTTATTCCTTTTAACTCCACAACTGACGAGGGAAATAAATCCTCATACTCTCTTAGGGGGTCAAAAATATCTTTTGTAGTAGTTCATCCTAATAATCTCCAATTGATGCCATCTTTGGTTTGTCATCCATCCCGATGTTATGCTTCCACAACTTTATTGGGAGAAAGTGTGGCACATCAGTGAGAAGTCCCTCCTTGATACCTCTTTCCCCTTCAGTTTTGTGGAATGATAGATGTCGTAACTCTTCCAGATCATCTTCATCCAACTATTTATCCACCTTTCCGCAAGCCATTGCTTCAGGATATCCTAAGTCGTAGAGATGTTGTAAGGTCCTCTGGTCTATGCACCCATCCATTAACTGACCCTATATGAGTAGAAACTACTTGATAGCTTGCAATGCCTTAGTCATCCTCCTATCATTGTCTGAGAAAGAGAAGCTACTGACAAAATGAGCAGCCAAGTTATCCCAATCTCCCATTTTCCTCCTAACCTCTTCCTATACATACCAGGCTTTTGGAAATGTACCCAAGGTATGTATGCACCCATAACTATTTTGGAACCCCTTCCCGGTTCCATCTGTTTTTACAATTTTGCAAGTGTTATTGAGGGTCGGAATCCCATCTATACTTTGCAAATTCTTGCAGGTATTCCCCTACCCGTTTGAATCTCTCTTCCATTTCTCTCTTGATCTTTTCCCAGACCTGGAGATAGTTCCAGTGGAATCCCCACCATCGTGACGGGGTTGCTTATAATGCGAAGTTTAGTAATGGTATTTTATGTTCTTCAATCATAGTTGCATCAATATTATTGAGAAATGAATTTACTGAGTTTATGCCATTAAATATGGGGAATTTTCTTACCTATGTGCCAATCCAATTGACCCGACATATTGTAGCACAATGTCTAGTGTTGATCTCATATCTGCTCTACTTCTAATCATCCCATGCAGCTTCTGAGCCAACCTATGAAATTTGGATGCTTCTCCAACTAACAGAACCTTTAGATGTGGGGTTTATGTAATCCTCTTTCTCACCCGCTATCACACTGTAAAGTTGATCTAACATCCCTGTCTCTTCTCTATCATCTACTGGTTCTGTGAATCTGGGTCCTTGATATGGGTTTAGAGGTTGAATCACTCTTACTCCTTCTACCTCAAAAGTCATTAGTTCCTTCTTTAAGTCTATTATCGCATAATTTTCAAAGGCCCAGTCTATCCCGAGCAGTGCTGGAAACAAATCCTTGTCTCCCATAATATCTATTACTTAAAAATCTACACGTGTCTTTACCCCTGCTACATCCACTTCTACACCCTCCAGTCTCCCAATTGTAAGTATACAATATTGATTGGCCATCTGCAACTAGATTGATGAGAATGTCAACTAAGGTTTTCCCAGTGCTTCCCATGTCTTCCTCAATAGCATGTTGACATCAGAGCCAAGGTCTAGCATAGTGTCCTTGATCTGAAATCCTACAATCTAAGCATCAATTATTCCAGGCAAGTTAGCGGAGATTGTTCCTCCCTCACCCCCCTCCTCTAGGATGGCTACCTTCAGAATTCTCTACAAATTCCCCAACATTTGGTCATCATTCATGATCTACATGAATAACCTAAGCCATTCCTTGATAGGTTGGACAACTATGGATTATGAAAGGTTCGAGATATTATCTTTATGAGACTCTATTTGCCCCCTTTGTAGTCCTACGCCTTCAACTAGATTGTAAAAAACTTTTGTTGCCTCCTTGTAATATTGTTTCTGCTACTCGAGGTCATAGGAGCGCTTTGAGGGGGTCAGTCGGATGATTGTGGGTTGGTTTGGGGTTACTCAATCAACCCTATACTTTTTGCATCCATGTGTAATTGTTTTAATATTTTATAGCAGAGTTAACTCCATTACCCTTGGCTCTGCGTTGATCAAATTCATTCCCCTCTACCTGTTCCGCTCCTCCCATCTTACAATCAGCTCGAGACAATCCTTCGTCACATGTGCATTGACCCTGCAATGAGAGCACTAGGGCCTCCTTCGTAGAGGGAAATACTATGCAAATTGCCCTTCTTGGTCATAGTTGTAACAATGAACTAGGCCCCTGTCTCCTGCCCTTCCGCCCCTTGTTCCTCCTCTCACCCTCCTCAAGCTGTCTCATGGACTCAAAAGGTTGAGTGGTCTAACCTATCTTCTAGAGTGTCCAACGCTCTACACTCATCGGTGTTGAGTTGTGGAAGCATATAACTCACAATAATTGTTATTTGGAACATTAGATTACTTTTGTAGTATGAGGCACAGATGAGGAGGGTGTCCATACCCCTTGCATACTTCACAGTACTCTGGCTAGTTGTGGCTAGGATACCCCCTCTACCTGTTCCGCACCTCCCATCTTACAATCAGCTCGAGGCAATCCTTCGTCACATGTGCATTGACCCTGCAATGAGAGCACTAGGGCCTCCTTGGTAGAGGGAAATATTATGCAAATTGCCCTTCTTGGTCATAGTTGTAACAATGAACTAGGCCCCTGTCTCCTGCCCTTCCGCCTCTTGTTCCTCCTCTCACCCTCCTCGAGCTGTCTCATGGACTCAAAAGGTTGAGTGGTATAACCTATCTTCTAGAGTGTGCAATGCTCTACATTCATCGGTGTTGAGTTGTGGAAGCATATAACTCACAATAATTGTTATTTGGAACATTAGAGTACTTTTGTAGTATGAGGCACAGACGAGGAGGGTGTCCATACCCCTTGCATACTTCACAGTAGTCTGGCTAGTTATGGCTAGGATACCCCCCTGCGATCCTACCACCGTGACTGCCACTCTGGGTGTAGGCCTATGAGGTCCCCCTGATAAGACACGGTACCCATGCCCCGCAACCTCGGGCATTCCATGGCAACATGACCTTCCACCAAGCAATTTGTGCACCACACGTTTGGTCTCGACGGGCGACTTGGTTGTAGATCCTTCAACTTCTCTGTTAGACTTGCAAGTTGGTGTTGAAGACCCGAAATAGATGGATCATGCGAAGTTTCTCCCCATTGGTAGTCATGCGGGTACCCTGCCATAACTTTTATTCAGGTTGCTTGCTTAAGAGAATCCTACAACGTCTCAATTTTATGTTGCACCAATGGTGTACAGGTGAGGGGTAATAGTTCTTTGGTAAACCAATCCCTTTAATGATTCAAGTCTATTGTATAGCTAAGTTTACAGATTTCATCCTTAACTCTTTGCATTAGTTCCCATGAGGTCTATCCCTCTGGCTGCTTTATCTCTCACGACTCCGACAACCCTTGCTGATCAGTCTGGGGAAGTTTGAATTCTTGTACGAACTCTCTTTTAACGTCGTCCATAGTTTGGTTTTGGTGTAACTCTGACCATTTTATGAACCACCTTAGGGCCCTTTCCCTGAGAGTGGTATGGACCTCTATTAGCTTCACATGATCAAGTGTCTAGTTGGCTCTCCAGATGGCCTTGCATCGATACCAATGTTGTTCTACATCTTAATTCCCCCTACTGGAGAATTCAGGATACCTTGTGAATTATCCTGCCATTTTCGGCTGAATTCGTGCTAAAAGAACAAAGCCTTGTGATCCTGGTTGTAAAGATCTTTGCAAGCCCGTAATACTGCTACTATTTCCACCGCTACTAGTACTAACTTTATAATTAACATGCACACTATGAATTCTTATTGTCTTGAACAACTTAGAAAGAAATTTGTTAGGATTGTTGTAGAGTACCAAGGGAAGGTTGGGGAGACAGTACCTGAGCCTCAGGGGTGGATCATTGATTCTTTTGGATGTGTCATCTTCTGTAAATAGTCTTCACATAAAAAAGTACATATCATCCTCTAGGCCTTCCTCTAAGCCGACATGACCTTTTTTGTCCAACCTCTCCCTTTCGATTGGTGAGGGAGGGCCCCTATCGCCTTCCGAACCCCAAAATTTTACGACCATCTCTATTCTCTCTGTTGAGCTCTCTTCCATCCTGTCTTCTTACTCTGGACTCCTCAACACCATTCCTGCTTGGTGTAATCCCTCTGGTTTCCCTCTAATTTCTTGCATGGTCCTTTCCTGCCATTTCTCCTCTTTCCACGCTCTCCTTTGCAATCTTAGATCCTTGGCCTGTCGTGAATCCTTTGTGTCCAACCTCCTAATAGCCTTATAGTTCCTTGTTCAGTAGCATCTGTTGAAAATAGCAACAAGAAATGCTATAAATAGCATTTCAGGATATACTCCAACTCTGTTGAAAATAACAAAAAATAGAAATGTTAAAAATAACATTGCGATAAATAGCATTTTGGGATATATTCCAATTTTGATTTGTCCTTGAATCAAAATTGAGAATAAAAATTAGAATTTAGTCTCACCAGCTATTTGAAAAATAATTAATTAATTCATCTTGAGTTAATTAGTTGGTGAAAATCAAACATGAAGTCTTTGTGAAGACATGCAACAGTTATCCCTTTGACTGAGGAAGTTATCCCTTAATTAAAGAGATAAGGATGAGTTGTATTTGAGTTGTAATTAGTTAGCTCAGTTAACTGAGTTAAGTCCAGTTAGATTAGTTCCAAACAGTTTGTGGAACTAATTGTGAGTTCAATCAGTTAATGCATGCATGCATGCAACAGTGTTCTCCAGATAACTGAATATTCTCTCATAAATAACTCATGCATGTCTGTTCAGACAGAGACCTAGTTGAGATTAAAGACATGGAAATTATGCTATCAGTTGGAGGAATTTTCCTATAAAGGAAACTCATCCATGCAGAAGGAATTAACTCCTTCAGGATTGAGCAGTTAATTCAGAGGTCAGTGTTGTGTGTGAGGTGAGAATCAAACAGGTTGCAGCTGGAGGACCCAGGAGGAACTGCGCAAGGAAATAGGAGACTGGGAGGGCAGAGGAGAAGGTTTATGAGAAGCCTTTGACTGTCTATGAGCAAAATTAAGGGATTTTACTGAGAGTTGGATAGATTGTGAGCTAAAGCTTTGTGTAATCTAGAGATATTTCCACTTGTATGATAATACAGAGATAGGGGTTTTTAGCTGCGGCTTTCCCCATATTATTCTTCTGTGTTCATGTGCGATTGATTTCTCATTCTCTGTTTATGTGTTCTAATTGATCTTGCTCAAAATTGATTAAGATTCTATAAGTTTGATAGGAGAAGTAGATCAAGTATTTTGCTTTAGTATATTGCATTATTAGGTGATCTACATTGAGAATTTCTCCATGGTATCGGAGCAAAGGTGACCAAAGTAGAGAACATCATACAAAGAAGGGAGAAGTTTGAAGTTTGAAGTTCTTGATTATAGAAAACAAATTCTTATCACATCTCAAATTTCACCAATGGCATTCAACGGTTTGAGACTCGAGTATGCCCTAGATGGCAGCTTGAATTATATAGCCTGGAAGGATTGCATGGAAGTGGTATTAGAGGACAACAGTTTGAAGGACTTAATTGATCAAGAATTCCCCAAGCCAGTAGTAGCTAATGCCCAAGAATTGGTGGAATGGACGAAATGTGTGGTTAGAGTGAGGAGGATCCTTCTGGAGGGAGTTCGAGACCATATTATCTCGAGTATCCATGGGAAGGAGACACCATTTTCAATGTGGAAAACATTGAAGGATCTATATCAGAACAACACCGATTAGAGGAAGCTGGCATTGAAAGACAAGCTTCAAAAAGTCAATTGCGACATGATCTCTACATATCTGAACAAGCTCACCACCTGCAGGGATGAGCTTGGAAGTGTAGGAATCACGATAGTTGATGATGACATGGTGAGTCTTGCTCTCTTCGGTCTTCCTAAGAGCTGGCATAGCTACCAAGACTCAGTGAACAGAAGAGACAAAACTACCAGATTGGGAATGACTCTGGTCGGATTTGATGCAGGAGGAGATCAGGAGAAGCACCAGAGATGGTTCTTCATCCAAGGAGGATGAAGAAAATCGCACCTTAGTGAGTAAGGCAAGGAAAGGGAAGGAGAAGGATTCTCATCCCAAATCAAGTTCTTCTCATGGAGGGAAGAAGATTGACAAATCTAAAGTGTGATGCTTTAATTGTCATGAGGTGGGCCATTATGCAACTAATTTTCCATTGAAGAAATCCAAGAAGGGATCCTCGGAAGGATCTAAAGGTGAGGCCCTAGCCTCTTAGTTCGAATTGGATTTTACCCTCATTTCATGCATGGTTTCATCGATGATGGGTTCTGGTTGGTTTCTTGACAGTGGAGCCTATTCCACATGACCGGTGATAAAAGTTTATTCAGTACCTTGGAGGAGAAGGACCTCTAGGTGCGCATAGAGATGGGCGATGATGGAAAGTACCGTGTTTCAGGTGAAGGCACGATTTCTTTTTAGAGGGAGCATGGAGCTCGCATTACCTTGACAAATGTGAAGTATGTGCCAGGACTGAAGAATAACTTGGTATCGATCGTGATGTTGGAGGACAAAGGCTATGATGCAGTCTTCAGTAAGGGAAAGTTTTCCCTTAGACACATCACCATGAGACAGGTGAAGCAGATCGGTTCATGAGTCAAGAACCTGTATGCTCTTGAGGTTCAAGATCAATGCAAAGCCTTGAGGAGCAAGGAAAATATTGGAGACTTGGTGGTTGAGAGGGAGAGTACATTACCTCTCAATATGCAGTGCCAGAAAAAGTATCAGACAATTGTGGAGGAGCCACAATTGGTGAAGCAGCTTCAGGAGGTTGTGGAGCAGCCACAACTGAAGAAGCTGAGAGGAGACTGAGTGGAGGCATCCACTCATGCAAAGACCTCCAATAGGGGGGAATTTCAAGCCAATTGGGCAAAGGGATCACATGCAGCCATACCTCCATGTGTGAGGTGGGGCGATGTGAAGCGATAGTCCCAAGAAGGCTGAAATAGGGGCAGGATCCTTGAGGTACCCAACCTCTTTGACTAGACCTTGTTATGGGATCCCTGACAAGGAGTAACAGGACTAGCTAGTGGGTAGAGACGGATGCGAATGGAGCAACAGAGGGAGCTTCAGCATCAGAGGGTGTTTCTAGCCCAACAGGGAGGTCAGTTGGGAGATCAGTTACTTACTTCTCAGTAACTGAGTTGTATTGCAACATTGGGTAGCACGATGCAACATGATGAGAGGAGGTGCATTGTAGATGTAGTGCTAGGATATATGACCAGCATCAGAACGGATGCAGTAGGAGGAATCAGTGTGATTGATGCAGTCAGATATCAAAGTGACAGAGGCTAGAGCAGTCAGATACTGAAGATCATAGGGGTGTAGAGTTTTCATTCGACAGAGGCAATAGCAGTCAGAGACTTTGATGACAGAGGCATCGTTCTGATTCAGGTTGGATATTTTTTGTGTTCCTAGAGTAGCTGGTGTTTCTGGGAAAACAAGTGTCTTTTCGATCTGTTAGCCCTCTAGGATTGGCATCTATCCTAGAAAACAAACATTCAAAGCAATTTACGATTTACTCTATGTATGATAGATAAGGGAGAGGTAAAGAAACCGACCTTGATCTTCCACTTAACTCCTTGCTTGATCTCTCTCCCCCTTGACAGAGCTTGCAACTCCTCTCCGTACTTATCCCACTTGGAGAGTACCTGTAGAAACGCAGTAACAAAGAACTATCAAAACATCTCGATCTATTATATCATAATCATTACGAAATTAGAAATATAATGAACATACAATGGCTTTCACAAATAACAACATTCACAAATACACAATTATATAGAGGAAAACTCAAAGAACTTTATTAAATAGAAGGGAGAATTACAACCTAGTTGTCTGATCCAGCATCATCCTCCCAGCATCAAAGCCCTCTTCACCTCATGAAAAGCAAGATCACCCAACAATACAATGCTCTTTCTCAAATACAAACTATCAACACTTCCTTGCAAATTACAAAATTCCAGCCTCTAGATCTCTCAGATGAGGGATCCATTTATAGATGTGCGCAAGGGTGTGAGTCATCTCTGGGTTTTGGATTAGTGTAATTCCACTTGTTTTTCTTGGGTCCACTTGGAGATTTCTTGGATCTCTTACTCATCCCTGGGCGAATTGAGAGAGGCAAGTGTCATAGGAGAAGTTTCTAGAATAATCCATGAGCATCCACTTAGCAAACTGTCTCGGAAATTTGTCCATTCTCGCTCATCACACCCGACAGAAGGCCTCTTCAGTATGCATCACACCTGGCTAGTGTAGGAGTCAATATGCATCTCACCCTGATAGTGGAGCAGTCAGTATGGTCTAGTTTTGGCCAGTTCTGAGTGGTTTTTCAGGTGGAACGTTTTGGGAAATGATGTAATCAGTTGACCATGATCCTTTAGGGTATGAAACAACACTTTTAGGGGTTAAAGAACCCTAGTTTATCGACATATAAGATTGGGGTTACAGTTCCAAAATATGTCTATAAGAGTTGCCCCCTAAAGCATGAAGTCGTAAATCTTTTGATGTTGGTTGAAATGCTTTATCATGAGGATCCGAGGTATTCGAACTGGAAGGTGACCTGTATAAGACACAATACAATACATCATCATCATATTATTTTCATGATCTAGCTAAGGTGGGCATTCCCATGCTCAGCTTTATAAATTCATTTTCATGTACTTAGAACAGATAACCGTCTGCGGTCACAGACTCGTGATTCTTTATATGTAGAGTCATCATCCCTAACTCGGATGATCATCTGTGTAGCTTCTATGTACATTTGATGTCTTTATATTCCTAAATATATTGTAGCCTGGATGGATGAAACTAGATCCGAGGTCTTCAAACTCATTCAATCTTCGCCCGATGTACAAGTCGATCCATGTGAAAAGATGTCCTGAAGTTGAACATGGAAAGACATCGCCTAATTACCAGCCAATAATGTAAGTTGTTAACAGATGCGAGAGGAATCACCAATAATGATAATGACCCTCAAGGTACTACAGTACAATTTACATGGTGTGAATATATGATCCGATTTCGAACACCACACAAAATCTTTCGGTCGAAGGCCATTGATGTCAACCTATCACTGGAAGTGAGAAACTTACCGTTGAGGCATGCAAGCTTCAAAGTACTGAAAGGGTTGTTTCTAAGTCAACTTCTTGGATAATGAGTTGATGTCTACAAGAAGTGACCCGTCGTAGGAGGGCCTTAATGTATCACACATCAACGACACAAAACGAAGCAAATGATTTTCTGGAGGTGAAAAACAATCTGACGATACAAGGTTCAGGAATGGCAGTCACGAAAAATGGAGGGTGAAGGTATTGCAGTTGATGAGGCATTAACTGGATGGTGATTTCTCTAAATGACTTCTCCTAAACATATTGGCGACACTGAGATGGATTGGTAGCGTTAACCCCAAAAAATGGATGGTGTGGAGGACCAATGGTGATATGACCGGTGAATGGAATAACCCAACCCGACTCAATCATGGCAATGGACTAAAAATGTCATGTTCAAGAGATACATGCTGCCAATAAAATTCTTCAAGTTTTCTTCCCTTTTTCCCGAGTCATTGCTGACCAGTACCTCTTTATTTTTGTCAAGCTTGAGGAGGATAACATATGCTTGTTCTATAATTTTCCCTTCGGGCAAACTTGTCGCTATGTTTTAGCGAGCCTAGTGACAGTGAAACTCGTTCTTGTCTCGGTGGAAAAGTTTGTCATTATTGTTTTAATGAGTTTAACTACAAGGATAACTCAGTCCTTTTCATGTTTAGAGAGTTTGAAAAAGGACGAAAAGGAAACTCCAGTAGTTATTTTGCATAGCATAATCCCTTAAGTCCGAAAAAGGATAAAATAATACGAAAGGGATGATTTTTCGATAATTTTAGCGAGCCGAAAAGACAAGCACTCGAACTTTTTCATGAGATAATCCCTCAGGTCTGAAAAAGATTAAAATATACAGGAGGGATGGCACTTCCCCTTACTTTAACGAGCTGGAAAGGCCAATAGCTCGACAATATTTTCATATTTAAGTAGTATGAAAAGAGTTTAAAGGAGACTCGTTTTTGAAGAACGAGTGGTGTTTAGGGTAGCAAATGGTTCCGGGTAAGCTTAGAACTTCTCAAAACATGGTGATGTGAAGAGGGTGGCTAATAGGACCACTCATCGCAGTTGTTCCTCAAAAGGGTAAACAATCAAGTGGAAGTGTATGATCGGCCAACAAAATGGAGGTGATGCAAGGAACACAACCAAGGTTCAAAAGGTAGATAGCATAGCAATCACAAAGGTTATTTACCGAAGGTGGGTTCATTTTTTTAATGAGCTTGACCTGTGGGGGAACTATGCTCAATGGTAGGTTTATTTTTTAACGAGCTTGAACCATGCGATAACATTGCTCATTATGGTGGTCAAAGATGTTCAATTCACCGTTTAACACATTAGATTCTTTCGTCGGTCGTTCAACCTGCTCAATTACTCCATCAAATTGATTAGAAATACATATATATGCACGAAAAATGAACTAAAAACTAACATTTTACTTGAAGTACGTGAATAGTAACATAAAAAGTAGTTTTACCTTTCATTTTCATCATTTCGTTTCAAATTTGGGATTTTTGAGCTCTAGAGTGGTTTTCCCCCTCAAATTTCACCGGTTGATTTCGGGAGATCCAGTGGACTATTCTCCCTGTCGTCAGGACCAGGTAGGAGCTAATGCTAAGCTCTTCATTTTCATTCCATCCTTTCTTGATTTTGAGCAAGTTTTTCCATTTTTCTAGGCCCCTGGGTTTGAAGAAATTGTTCTCCAACCATCGCACCTAGCCTATATCGAAAGGTGTGATGCATATTGGACTGTACACTGGCCAGTCAGTATGCATCTCACCTTGCTCAAAGCAGGGTGCGATGGGCGCAGAAGGGAAACTTTACACAGTGATTTTTACGCCGTAAGGCGTTTCCCTTTGAAATCAACTTCCCGCATTGCTTACTTGTCATTTTTTGCACCACACGATTAGATGTTAGACAATTAAACAAATTTCAACCGTTAGATCAATGGCAAGGGGAAGAGACACGGCAAAGGAAGAGACACGGCAAGGAGAAGAGACACCGCAAGGAGAAGAGACGGGACAGGCATTTTATGTTTGGCCTGCAAATGATGATATGGATTCATATTGTACGTGGCCGAGGATTTGTAAATCTATGTGTATTTTTTACTTGTGTCTGCCAGAGAATTACCAGATTACAACAAGAAAATTGTGGGTTATGTTCTGGCGAAAATGGAAGAGGAGTCCACGGAATGCCACGGACATATAACCTCTCTGGCCGTCTTGCGTACGCACCCCAAACTGGGCCTTGCAACGAAGATCACGACCGCAGCTCAGAGGGCAATGCAGGAGGTTTTTGGGGCAGAGTATGTTTCTCTCCATGTCCGCAAGAGCAACCGGGCGGCGTTTCACCTGTATACCCAAACACTGGGCTACAAAATTGACCATATTGAGGCTAAGTACTATGCTGATGGCAAGGATGCCTATGATATGCGCAAACAGCTGAGAGTGAAGTCCGATGGTAAGCAGCAGCAACATCATCATCATCAGCATTCTGGAGCGTGCTGTGGCGGAGACGGTGGCGATGGGAAATTACAGTCCACGGCTGATAAAAAGAGCAAGGAATGAACCTGAATTGGAAGTGAAGCTGTTGAGATTTGCGGCCTTCGCCACCACTTTTGTTATGGCTAGCACATTGAACTCTTTTGCAGTAGATGTTTGGTCTGCAAATGATGATATGGATTCATATTGTTATTATACTATTTTGCCTTTTTAATTTACCAGTTCTTCAGTTGTCTAAAAGAGCCCACAAAGAGGAAACCCACACAAACAGAAAGCCCTTTTCATATTTTAATCAAATAGAAAAACATTGTAAGCGCACAGACTCCACCATGTTCAGACAAATATATATCTATACCAACCATGGTCCACAGATGTAACTAAGAGCCTAGAATCAGCAAATACATCATCACAAATTCAGGTAGAATCAAAAGTTGTTGCAGACACTTGTAGTAATTATAGCTCCTCCCATAACAGGGCTGTTGGAACAGTAACAGCTGTTTGTGTTAGAACCGTTACAGAGTCACCCTGGCAAAAACTGTGCATATTGTAGAATGTTCATTCAACATTAAAATTACTATGTCAAAAGCCTATCAATCACCTGAACTAAACAAACAAACAGAATCGGCCTTATAGACCCTGACCTTTATCGAATATAGTAGCCTTCCAATGTTGAAGAAACGCGTTCAATGACTATAATTATGAAGGGCCATAGATAGAGGTTATATTATCGAAACATGTTTAAAACTCATCCTCTGTCATGCCATCCCTGAGAAGAAGCATATCATGAAAGGATATGCACCGTTGCTAAAACAGGTTCCTTCGATGCATCCATATATCGATTTTCATTACTTACATGCATCTTTTTTGGTGTATTCCAGACTAAAAATCAGAAGGCAAATCCATATATCGATTTTCATTACTTACATGCATCTTTTTTGGTGTATTCCAGACTAAAAATCAGAAGGCAGATTCATATATCAATTTTCCTTACTTACATGCATCTTTTCTGGTGTATTTCAGACTAAAAATCAAAAGGCAAATCCATAGAGTTGGATGCAAACTTGGGACACAGAAAGGAATTAGAACTTTACATGCTAAGTCATTTAATCACGATGTACCTTTGAGATACTAAAAAGCAGCAGATGTCTTGCAGATTCAAAATAAACCACAGTACAATATAAAGTGTCATAAGAATGTAGGAAAGTGAATGATTAAATGTTAGGGTAGTTTAAATAAATTTGACTTGGTTAAGTTATGGGTGGTTTTGGATTTCAGGTTTGAAGTTATGGTTTTTATGGTAAGTAATTAAATGTTAGGATAATTCAAGTAAACTTGAGTTCATTAATTTATTGGTAGTTTTGGGTTTCAGGTTCAAACTCATAGTTTTCAGGGTATTTATCCCTAACATAACCTATTTAAAGAAGGAAAAATCAATGTTAACTTTTCTTATGAGCCATTTTAAGCAAATATCTCTTCAAACACAACCACTTCTCTAGATATTAGGTGATCCTAACATTAAAACAACATGAAAACCATATGAAAACATGGAAGGTACATAGGGGTAGTAACTCGATTAGAATGAATAGGAAAAAAAATTCAATCCGGCCAGAACGATGCTGGCAATCACCGAAAGCAATGCCGCGGCATTTGGTGAAAAGCTGTTATTAGAGAGCAATTTCAAAATCCGAAGCAAAGTCTTGTTGTGCAATGCTGGTAACAAGTGGGAGGGGGGCGAGGAAGCAGTAGTGGCTTGAATGACCCAGGCCAGACACAATGCAGACGCAGTCTGGAGTTGGCGGTTCTGCTCGCCTAAAGCCTCAAGCAAGGGCCTCACAAAAACCCCCATGGCATCTACACGTGAGGAAGCTAAAGCCCCCATAGCATCAACACAGGCATCACGTACACTGGAGTCGGAGTGAGGATCCTTTAAACGTCGGATTATCTTGCCCACCATCTTCGGTAGATGAGGACCCAAAACTTCACCATGGGCATCACCCAGAGTTGCAAACACTTTAACACATTCTCGCCGGACACTGCTCTTCTGCTGAGAGTCCGTCTCAAATAAACAAGACAGGAATGGTCCCAATTCTTCCGGACCTAATGTTTGTGCAATTCTTCCTAGCTCTTCTGCTGCAATCTGGTACGTTTCGTGGTCGCCCAACTTGTTCAGGACCACAATCACTCGCTGTTTAAGCTCCAGAGCATTTCTCTTGATCGCTCTGCTACTTTTCTGCGCCATTGAATGTGAGCTTCAGCTTTACCTCTTTCAATGCTCCATCTTCGCCACACACCCAATTCCACTGTCTGGTTCAGAGCAGTAGATGCTACGAAAAGTTTTCAAATCCTTGAATATATCTTTGAAAGGCCCTTGCCTTTGCTCCCTTCCCACTGAGTGATGCGACTTACGCAACTGTAAATGCTCTTAAGAAGATGGGATGAAGTCTGTTTGTTTGTTGCCTGGAGGCAAAAGGGAAAGCCCGTGCACCAAGATCAAAATTCAAATTAAAATTCAAATTTTGCCTCGAAGGCAGAGCAAGCCCCCCATATCTTTCCCCGTAAAACAGAGACCAGCGAGTATGACATTGGCTCCCTTATGCCCATACATCGCAATGAATGGTCAGTGGTGGGCGTCTGGTTTTGTAGTGTGGTGGGCGGGCTTCTCACCATGTTGTGGAATTTGAAATTATTAGTGAAGCTCATGCCACGCGAACCCTTGATAATTGCTCATGCTTTCCCTTTATCCCCTCTTGGTCCTCCAAGGAGAGGACAACGTGCTTGGAAGAAGTTGATGTCGCTAAAGGAATGAACCTGAATGAACCTGAATTGGAAGTGAAGCTGTTGAGATTTGCGGCCTTCGCCACCGCTTTTGTTATGGTTAGCACATTGAACTCTTTTGCAGTAGATGTTTGGCCTGCAAATGATGATATGGATTCATATTGTTATTATACTATTTTGCCCTTTTAATTTACCAGTCCTTCAGTTGTCTTCAAGAGCTACGTATTTCTTCCTGTTGTTGCCACTGGAATTCATTGCCTACTGCGAAATCGCGTTGAACACTTTTCTTGTAGATACTTGACTTACAAATGCTGATAATTTATTCATGTTGTGCTATTTTTCATTTATTGTATGACAGCCATTCATTTATCCTAAAAAAATTATCTCTTGTTGTTTTTGCTACTGGATTTCATTGGTTTCTTTGAAACATATCATATCTGCAATCGGGTCGGTATCTCGCCTGAACATCATGCTCTGTTTTAGTGATGGCGGAGCATGTTTTCTTTTGTCTGTTTTGGTGATGGTCGAGCATGTTTTCTTTTGTCTTATTTTATTTTTTCTTGAAAACGATGCTTTGATTAGTCAGAAATATTATTATCTGAGAAAGTATAATTGCCTCTCTAAATCCTAGAGTCGAGGGAATGCAAACTCTGCAGTAGAAGACCGTAAACTCATGTTCAAAATATAGTTTGCTTTTGTATTGTTTTGGAGGAATGTTGTATTCTTTACAGTTTTTCAGCATACCTATTGAAGTAACATTTAGCCGTAACTAATGACGTGACATTTAGTTTGAAAGCGTAGTGTGATTCATGTAATATTTTGCTCCAGTGTGGAATACTTGCACTATGGACATAGTTCCCATAAAACCCAGCCGCCGGGATGATATAAAACCAGCATTGAAAGGTTTTGCAAAACATTTAACCAGCGCAACTTCTTTCATCAAAAGGAACTTGTCTTGTTAAGCCGTAAGGCGTTTCCCTCTGAAATCAACTTAGGCTTTCAGAGATTAGGCCTTCACCTGTGTAAGGGGCATTTAGGAACATGAAAAGAACTAAAAGAATTTTTCTCTGCTGCTTTAATTTTCAGTTGCAGATATGTCATCTCTTCATGGATTTTGTGATTGATGGTATCGGGTTATAGATAGTTTATGTGCTATGGTGGGTATATGTTTTCACAGTCACATTATCCTCTGTAGATTGTTGGATGAATTTGCTATTGCATATGTTACGGATTGAATCTTCTTGTTTGGGCTTTTGGACGAGTTTTTAATATTTATCTGATGTGTAATGAGTTTTGAACCCTAACACCCAACTTAATATAATATAGTAACCTATTTTAGCATGGCCCCCAACTGAGCATTAACACAATACAATAATTCATTTTAACATGGATCCCCAACTCTGTATTAATAGGGGTAACTTCGGGGTTCCAAGTTTGCATCAACATGATACAGTAACCCACTATAAAATGGGAAGCGCTGGAACTTTGATCACTTGCCTTCATCTATATATGGCTTAAGCTGAATCATATATTGTTTGTTGTATATTAAGCACATAAGGTGTTCTCACCCAAGTTTGGGCATAAGAAAAGACAATTTTAAACCCTCTAGATATGAGCAGGCCCTGAAGTTTGGCAGGCTCAAGATCTTACATATATCAGGGTCCCAACTAGATAGATATGGGAGATTGTGTAATTTGTTCCCTTATAAAATATTTTTAGAAAATGTAAACATGATACCTTTCATTTTTAGTTGTAAAATTTGTAGATCCTTGATATTTAGTTATGTGAGACATGATTATACACAGCGTACAATAGATATTGATGTCAGACGAAAAGTAGTTGTGTTTTCTCCCCATGCAAATTTAGTTGCGTTTTCTCCCATGCAAATTTTTAATTTTTTTCATGTTCTGTATTATTTAATTTTCAATTCTGGTTCAAAATTGCGCTGGATGAATGAAAATTAAAAGGGAAAATGTGTTCCAGCATGAAAGTATGACATTGGCTCCCTTATGCCCATACATCGCAATGAATGGTCAGTGGTGGGCGTCTGGTTTTGTAGTGTGGTGGGCGGGCTTCTCACCATGTTGTGGAATTTGAAATTATTAGTGAAGCTCATGCCACGCGGACCCTTGATAATTGCTCATGCTTTCCCTTTATCCCCTCTTGGTCCTCCAAGGAGAGGACAACGTGCTTGGAAGAAGTTGATGCCGCTGAAGGAATGAACCTGAATGAACCTGAATTGGAAGTGAAGCTGTTGAGATTTGCGGCCTTCGCCACCGCTTTTGTTATGGTGAGCACATTGAACTATTTTGCAGTAGATGTTTGGCCTGCAAATGATGATATGGATTCATATTGTTATTATACTATTTTGCCCTTTTAATTTACCAGTCCTTCACTTGTCTTCAAGAGCTACATATTTCTTCCTGTTGTTGCCACTGGAATTCATTGCCTACTGTGAAATCGCGCTGAACACTTTTCTTGTAGATACTTGACTTACAAATGCTGTTAATTTATTCATGTTGTGCTATTTTTCATTTATTGTATGACAGCCATTCAGTTATCCTAAAAAAATTATCTCTTGTTGTTTTTGCTACTGGATTTCATTGGTTTCTTTGAAACATATCATATCTGCAATCGGGTCGGTATCTCGCCCGAACATCATGCTCTGTTTTAGTAATGGCGGAGCATGTTTTCTTTTGTCTGTTTTGGTGATGTTCGAGCATGTTTTCTTTTGTATTATTTTATTTTTTCTTGAAAACGATGCTTTGATTAGTCAGAAATATTATTATCTGAGAAAGTATAATCGCCCCTCTAAATCCTAGAGTCGAGGGAATGCAAACTCTGCAGTAGAAGACCGTAAACTCATGTTCAAAATATAGTTTGCTTTTGTATTGTTTTGGAGGAATGCTGTATTCTTTACAGTTTTTCAGCATACCTATTGAAGTAACATTTAGCCGTAACTAATGACGTGACATTTAGTTCGAAAGCGTAGTGTGATTCATGTAATATTTTGCTCCAGTGTGGAATACTTGCACTATGGACATAGTTGACATAGTTCGCATAAAACCCAGCTGCTCGGATGATATAAAACCAGCATTGAAAGGTTTTGCAAAACATTTAACCAGCGCAGCTTCTTTCATCAGAAGGAACTTGTCTTGTTAAGTCGTAAGGTGTTTCCCTCTAAAATCAACTTAGGCTTTCAGAGATTAGGCCTCACCTATGTAAGGAGCATTTAGGAACATGAAAAGAACTAAAAGAATTTTTCTCTGCTGCTTTAATTTTCAGTTGCAGATATGTCATCTCTCCATGGATTTTGTGATTGATGGTATCAGGTTATAGATAGTTTGTGTGCTATGGTGGGTATATGTTTTCACAGTCACATTCTCCTCTGTAGATTGTTGGATGAATTTTCTATTGCATATGTTACGGATTGAATCTTCTTGTTTGGGCTTTTGGACGAGTTTTTAATATTTATCTGATGTGTAATGAGTTTTGAACCCTAACACCCAACTTAATATAATATAGTAACCTATTTTAGCATGGCCCCCAACTGAGCATTAACACTGTTATCACAAAATCAGTACTAAGGGCTGCTACTTAATAAGATCTCATGAAACTGTTTCAGACCAGACTCTTGGCTAAGGATTAGCCTCCCTAACCTGAGAGGGCTCTCTCAAAGATTAATGATATTGATTAATGATAATATAGATGGCTAACTCTATCTTGGTTTTGTGTGTTTGTAGGTTGAAAAGATGAAAGCTTGCTACCATTGGGCTATGGAGTCAGTGAGAAATATAAGGATAACAAATAACTCTTCTTATAAAACTGAGGCTTGTATATACTTCAATGAAAGAGTGACACATTAAGGAAAGTCTCAATAACTTGAAGTTCATAGGAGTCAGAGCATGTGGGCATGAATTCTGAGTAATAATACATCAAGGTATTCAGAAGGAAAGGATTTGAAGGGATTGATCAGAGCTTAATACCTAAAGGAAGTCAGAGCATGAGTAACCATGAATTCTGAGTAATAAGTATTAAAACATTGAAGAAAAACATCCAAAGATAGGACCCAAGAACTCAATTCACCATAGTTCAACACTTAAAGGAAGTCAGAGCATGTTCCTCCATGAATTCTGAGTAATAAGAATTAAGACTATGGAAGTAAAACATATGAAAGATAAAAGATAAAGCTCACTGAAGTACACTAAGAATCTCAGCTTCAGAAAAGTCCAATTGCTTCTATATATATCAGTCCCTGCATAGCATTTACAAAAGTAGTCTTCTTCTATAACATTTTTCAACCCTTGTTACATAGATAATTCAGCTATATATAGCAACATAACTCTAACTACTTGGAGCTTCCTCCTCCAGCATGAGGGGAAGTCGAATTCCTCCTTATTTGACACCTATTGACACTTAAACTAACTATTTAATACAAAAGACAGCTAGCTAGGAGTCTTAGAGACCTAAACCAATTAGGAGTGTAACTCCTCATTATGACCAAAACAACCTTATCTAAATATTTAAGACATTATTTGACACCTAAAACTCCATGATGTCGAACTTGATGAGGCCTCCCACATGGTCACCCAACTGCTGATGACAAACCCTAGAAAGTAGGGAACATGTCTCCCTGTTTTTAGGTTTAGATCCTTGAAAATTGCAGAGCCTTTATCTCTTTATCTATGACACCTTTTACGAAACTGAAGGAGGTTTTTGTAGCTCATGTTGGCCAGAACAAAAAATTCTCCTGGTTTTTTAAAACATTTCTCCAGCTGTCCGGAAACTGTCCTTGAAAAACACGTGGCAAACAGGAGATGAAAAACTGCACCTACAGCAGTTTCGTAGCGCAACTTTGGTCACCCGGTTCTCCCAGATCAGAATGAATTTGAGGAAATGGAAAGAGGTTTTTGTAGCTTGGTATGTCAGGAATAAAAGCCTCTTTCAGTTTTCAAAATTAAGTTTTCAGCTGCTCAGAAACATTTCTGGAATTTTACTAGTAAACGCAGAAAACAAAGTTTTTTCTGCTAAAACAGTCTGCTACAGGGGTTTCGTAGCGCGCTGCGAAAACACTGTATAATTACAAAAACCACAGTTTAAGGACAAGAATTTGACTTCTTGGGATTTATTTTCTCAACAGCCACTCATTGAATGGATTAAAGGCCAAAGAGTTAACCTCACTTTGATGAATTACAACTGATTTTTGAGGCTTTTTAGGTGCATGTGTACGCATGTCCCATATGAGAAAATGGAAATCATTTCCAACAGAGCCAAAAAGGTATTCATCCTTGAAAATGCCATGAAACATCTTCAACTGCTCCCTCATGAACCTTTAACTATTTGATTGGCCTCCAGCACTTTCTTTCCAAATGCAACGTTTATATCCCACAAGAATATTGTGCATCGTTTGAACCACTTAGTATGTGACCTTCTTTTAGAGGAATTCATGTCAAACCATATCTTTCATTAGAATGACCTTTCAATATCAATTCGGGATTGCAAACCCTTTCTTGAGGAGCCTTTGATGGATGCTTGTTGTA
>APFE031254911.1:54653-102517 GCA_000404065.3 Pinus taeda | reverse complement strand
TGTTTGTTTTATGTTTTATGTTTTACTATTTTGTAATGCTATTATACTAATCATTATCATTATTTAATTCATGTTATTACTATATTAATAATGTTGATTCATGCTATTACTATATAGTTTGTTTGTTTTAGGTTTTATGTTTTTCTATTTTGAAACACTATTTTGAAACTCTATTACACTAATCATTATCATTATTAATTCATGTTATTCGTGTTTGTCTATTTGTCTGTTTTACGTTTTATGTTTTATGTTTTACTATATTGTAACATTATTATACTAATGATTATAATTATTTAATTCATGTTATTACTATATTAATAATTTTAAAAATTCATGTTCTTACTATATTGTTTTTTTTGTTTTATGTTTTATGTTCTACTATTTTGTTACACTATTATACTAATCATTATCATTATTTAATTAATGTTAGTATTATATTAATAATTTTAATTCATGATATTACTATACAGTTTGTTTGTTTATGCTTTATGTTTTATTATTTTGTAATGCTATTTATGTTTAATGATTTACTATATTGTAACAATATTTATGTTTTATATTTTACTATTTTTTAACACTATTTTGTAACATTATTATAGTAATCATTATAATTATTTAATTCATGTTATTATTATATTAATAATTTTAATTAATGTTACTACTATATTGTTTGTTTGTTTTATGTTTCTTGTTACGCCGTAAGGCGTTTCCCTCTGAAATCAACTTCTCTCATTGGCTATCTGTCATTTTGTGCACCACAGGATTTAGATGTTAGAAGATTAAACAAATTTCAACCATTAGATCAATGGCAAAAGGAAGAGACACGGGCAGAATGGAAACGGACACGAATGACAAGGGGAGGAAAGACGGGCAGAATGGAAATGGACAGGATTACCAACAGATGGCCTTGAAGTGTCCCACTACCAAAACAGTAAGTTGCCTTTAGCTTTGAAACCTTTGGATTGGCCAAACTAGCAGTCATAGTTATTGGCATACAAAATCTCCAGTGGCATCAATACCCACTAGAACAACTCTTGGCTGCACACGCAGAACCTTTCCCGAGCTCTAATGCAGGTGCTTGATTCCACTGATGCCCTTGCATCTTAAAAGTTAAAACGATGACAAAAAAACAAATTGTAATCCGGGTACCCATCCCCGAACAATCTCTTCATTTTTATACAGAGACTCCTAATTTTTTTTGGCCAAATTGGGGCCAATCTCCTCAGTTATGTCCCTTCAGAGATTTCCAAATCAAAGCACTAAGAAAATAAGCGGGAATTGAAACTGTGTCAATGGTGATAAACCCCCTGGCCCACAACCCAACTGACTATACCCTCAACAGTCTATTAATAACCCTTTTCTTTTAGGGTTCCAAAGAAGGATTGAGATTAACTTTGTAACCTGGATAAAATTATGTTAAAGTTTTCTTTCTCATAATGTTGGATTGTGAAAAACACTATTCAGGCGATTCATTGGTGATTTTATTGATCTTTATCTTTATTCAATAGTCATTTTTGAAGTATCAAGAATCAAACAAGGATTTTATCCTCAGCCAACATCATGAGTTAGGGATGGCTGATTTTTATTGGTCTGTTTCTTTCTCATATACCTGTTCTTAATATATTGAAAATTTGAATAAGGAATTCATCCGCAGCCAACATCATTAATTAGGGTTTGGCTGAATGTTTTTATTTGGTTTAGGACAAAGAATCGTAATACCCAGAAGAGGGTCCTAGATGTTTCTCAGTATCATCGGCCTTCTTGAGGATCCTGTAAACTTGTATCATGGCAGAACCAGGGGTGTTATTGATTCAACAATTGAACTAGGGAATAGGTCCTATGCAGACCTTTCTTCCATGGCTTCAACTGTAGCTTATGAAAACAATCTGGTTATCAGAAAGTGAGTCACAGAACATTGGGAGGTGGTGTTTAATTTCTATGAATTTTAGTATTTGATTAAGGATGCAAAATTGTATTTGATTTAATTAAAATTTCAATCTGCAATCGTGCAGATGCACATTATGGAGTACTTAGACTGTTGGAATGATATATATGCAACTCTTTGGCTTCAATAATCTAGGATTCAGTATATATATATATATATATATATATATTTTGTGTAGATGATTTTTCAATCATTAATTGAATTGATGTTAACATTGACTTGTATATAATTATATCACTTGCAAAATAAATCAAGGCATGGCTTTATATTCTATGATAAGGAGGTGGAGGCCCAGCTAATAGTGATAACCTTCAGAGGAAAAAAAGCCACTTGATGCAGATGATTGCCAAACATATTTCAATTTCTCATGGTAGCATCATCCAACAGATAAATAAAATACAACACCAAAAAGGGTAGCATCATCCTTATCATCATCTAATCGCATCTAAGCACCAAGTACTCTCTGCATCCAAACCGTCCATTTTCCCAGCAAATTCCTGGATTGTTCTGTCAAAGCTTCTGACTGCGTCCACCAGAGCCAACATATATCATTCGCGGTGCTCTTTCGCGGCTCGGACATGGTTGGTCGTGTTCTACAGGATGAGATCTCTTGTGTGAGGTATTCTTATGTAAGGATATCGATAGGCATGGGATGCAAACTGATCGCCGCTTTAAGGAAGAAGGCAGGATATGCATCGCCAAATGATCATAGGCATGAGGCAAACGAAGCCGCAATCAACCGAATGAGGGAAAACACAGAGATGGAAATGAAGGGACAGGCCATGTTTCAAATAAATCGCCGCCCCAAAACTAAAAATAAAGTTTCATTGATTTAATGTCACTCGCGCCATAGCCGCCGATATCAGACTCATACGGAGCATATTCTAGAGATATTTTCCTACATTATATCTTAGCCATTCAATTCAATTAAATTAAAATTAAATGTCAATGGCCCCCATCCATCTGGGGGGCGATATGGAAACACCTACAGAGAACTATAAAGATAATGTGCAAAGTAACAATTCAGATGCAATGAGAAGTGGGATGAAATGTCGATCATGAGATGGTATGGGAGCTAGCATATAGGATCATCCTTGAGCCACGATGATATGAAAAAACTAAAAAGGACGGAATATAAACCATTAGAAGCAGTGCCATTAGCGGAAATATGTATTTTAGTTTCTTAATATTTAGTGCAAATTTTCCGTAAATCCATGACGGAAAGTGGTTTGATGTAATTTGGACGTCAAATATTGATTGCTGGCTATGAAAAATGATTAAACCAAGGAAAATCTTAAAACGCTATGAGATGCATTGAAAATGCACTTGGCAAAGGTCTTTTGGCAAATTCTTGAAATTAATAGACAAGTCAGAAAAGGTTGAAATTTAACCATATTTTCTACTAAAAGTAGCTCGAGCTGTCGAAATAGGGAAGATAGTAATTTTATATTGTATACGCAATAATATGACAAATAAATCATAGTTCTTGATAGAGAAAAATGTTTATAACAGTAATAGAGCTCTATAAATTCCATTTACAAACCTAACAAATAAAATCTGAAACATAAGAGCACACCATGTTTTCTATGCCTAAGAATCCTAGCATGCAGGGTTTCGATATATGTCTAATGAAGAAGAGAAAAATTCAAAGCAAAGGAATGAAATTTTGGATTTATTCTAATGACCTATCACCCATAAGCTATCAACATATGTGAAGTAATCTTTGGTGACCGTTTTCACACATGGGACGGAAGATGCATGGCATGGTAAGTTAGTAGATGAACTCCACATGTCTTAGAAAATTTTGGAACCACCCGCTAGTCCCTTCTAATTGATAGAAATCTTGTAGTATGTGAGGTGGCATGAAAGAGAGAATTAGGGGTTGGGCCTGAAAAATGAATAAGTATCGGGTATGGATTTCATGCAGAGGAATTGTCTATGAAAGGGTCACCCAGCTAAATCGCAGAAATGGATAGAAAAAAAAATTAGAATTCACCATCATACCCAAAACATGCATCTTTCTTCTGCTGCATATAGCTACACTAGTTGTGTAGTGGATTTAGAGAGAACCAAAACAAGTTATGAGCTCAAGAGTTATTGTTTTGGATAGGAAAGTTAGGTGTGTTAGGTCTAAAGGGATTGGTAGGGTTCCAAAAATGCATTGAAATGGTAGGACTGATTGAATTCAATAGAAAATAATGTGACACAAATCTACAATTTGACAAACAAGGATGACAAAGTGCCTACGTGGAGAGCTAACATGCTCTAATACTACTATTAGCACACATTAAACGAAACTACAAAAATCTTAAAAGTTAAAACTATGACAAAAAACAAATTGTAATCCGGGTACCCATCCCGGAACAATCTCTTCATTTTTATACAGAGACTCCTAATTTTTTTGGCCAAATTGGGGCCAATCTCCTCAGCTATTTCCCTTCAGAGATTTCCCAAGCAAAGCACTAACAAAATACGGCGGAATTGAAACTGTGTATTACTCATAGTCACTAGACTCTGATAACCATTACCTTGGAAAAAGAGAACAGTCTAGGATTCATGTTGGGACCTCACAAAGGAATAAGTCATTGAAGTGGAGTTTGGATTCACAATCACCCCATGGTCCCTTCCTAAACAATGCCTAAGTTAATTTGGGCTGCGAGGATTTGTAATACATTTTTATTTGCGAATTGAAATGGGTCAACATGGAATCAAAGTCTGAATCACTGTTTCACATTTGTTGGAGAATGATAATATAGAAGTCAAACTTCCAACCACCACTGGAAGCTCATAAATAGTATCGAAGGTGTTTTGTCTAGAGGATTAATAGAAGTCAAACTGCAACCAACACTGGAATCTCATGTATTGCATCAAAGGTGGCTTATTTAACTGTTGAATGCCTTCTTAAGTTCCAAAGTTTTCTACAGTTTAAATAGTTCCTAAAGTATAGTTTTCCATAAATTAGAAAGGAAACATGTCTTAATCGCTCTTGGGCATATGTTGTGTAGTGGCATTATGGCATCATGTGTGTTGTTCAAGTTTCTGCTGTGTAAATAATTGACTTGCTTCCAGATTTTTTGTACACTCACTATTGCAGCCTATAGATGCACCATAAAACAAGTTACAACAAATATAAAGCAGAAGAATTTTTTGCCTTCACACAGCTGCTATGTAAACATCTAGCCAAAAAACCATGCCAAGCCCCAAACATCCATACAAGTTGAAAAGAAATAGGGCTTTTTGATAACACAGTCAAAGCTCAAGGAAAAAAATACTACCATATATTTCTAGATTTTCAGTCAATACATGGTAATATAAAATTCAGGCTTCAACAAATAATTTGGGCCTTTGATCTTCAGACAATACACTCTAAGCTTATTTATCCAACTTCATTTTTTTCTTGAATCAGTTGGCAGTAACACTAAGCTACATTGAGTTAACAACAACAAAATTTTACATTGAATAAGACACATTCCAAGTTAGCCCAAGGCCTGGTGCAACAATTATCCCCGAATTACCCCTTTCTAACAAGAGGCAAACAAATAATCATGTTTATCAAGGATAGCAAATGTAGGAAATACATCAACTAAAACATGCAAGATAAATATAATGAATGTTAGATTTTTTGTTAATCTTCACATATCCTCTGGACCTTCATCTCCTAGAAAGCAAGGATTTGTCTTATTATCTATGTAAGGACAGCTGAATAGTACTTTAGGAAGGTTAACTGACCCTTGCTTTATGAATAGCCCTTTAGGACGAAAAAACCATTTTAGCCTTTATCTATAGAGAAGTATTGAATACATTTAATTAAATAATAAAAAAATATATAATGAGGCAACAAAAATTGTCACAAAAAAAAGACAGATAGAGGAGAATGCAACGGAGAAGACAACGTGATAATCACGCAACAACTTGAATAGATAAATTGTAGTCACACTCTGTAAGTGTGGGAGAATTCCAGATAATGTAAGGTTGACTCATGCATTTTATTTCCAAAGAACTGCAATTCTCTATCGTATATTTTACTCTCTAATATTGTCCACTGTGAATACATCATTCTTTCTGCTAAAATTAAAATATTTCAGTGGATGGTATGTCTTTTATTTGTTGTACATTGATGCCTTAATCAATAAATTTGATTCCAATTGCTGAGCACTCTAGTGTTGTGAACACAAGCTCAATATCTCTCTTTGATCATTGGAATTTTTTCCAATATTTGATACCAAAGCTAATGGTCTCTTCATAAGGAAGGCCAGATTTTAATTTTCAGGTTGGTTACCTATTTGAAAAAGAACAAGCAATACAACAAACACCCATGCAAATTAGAAGTCTCAAAGTACACCAGAACCATGGCTGTAGCTAGCTTGACTTTCTTCTTTGCCTAAAACAGATCTGGTTGTAAAATTTAACAACATGGATTTCATCTGGAAGTTGCAAATGGGAATTCCATTATTGAACAAGATCATTTAGCATTCTGGAAGAAGATGAAGTCAAACATACCAGATGAACTGCTAGAATCAACAAATGGGAAACTAATAATCACAGGAGTCTTACTTGTAACATTTTGAGCATTAATGATCAAATGACTCACATCAGCAGTGCCAAAACACCAAAATAAAAATGGGCCACACGTGTGTGAAAATAAAGCTATAACTATGAGATTTGTCTGAGGGAACTTCACCAAATAAAGAGGAGGCTCCTAATATGTAGCCAAACACAATAATCAATTGAAATTCAAGTTGTTTAACATTTATGAATATCAAGCTCTCATCCTAAGATATAGCTGAGGAAGTTTTCACAAATAAAGATGACAACATAAGATGTGGCCAAAAACATCAATCACTTCAAACAATTGTTAGAGATGCTAGCACCTGTTGAGGCACCAATTCAAAATGTACATGCAGTCATCGCCTTGCTTGCATTACTAGCCTAATCTTATGACAATCTGGTCACTTCATTTGACATAGACCCCAGATTGCCATAATAATGCAAGAGAAGACATGAAAGAAATATTCAAGGTTGATAACAAAAAACACAGTTTTCTTTCAGCAAGTAGGAACAAGAAGTTCGAGAAAAAGGTTGTTGATCTGACACGAAAATGAGATTCACTTGGAATTATATTTTTTGTTGCTAAAATATCCAGGTATAATTCATTTATTGCAGAAAGCAATGGCACCACACCAAAGCAGCATTGGAAAATGTTTTCAGTTGAAAAGGAGGATAAAGCAAATGTGGCAACATACTTCAGGTAGTCTGAGCCTACTACTTACATAAATGCTCCACCGGTTGGTGCCCTTGCATTTTTCCGTGGTCATCCTTCCTAGCAAGCATGTGAAAATTAATGTGCACCAAATTCCTCTCACATAATAGAATATATTTGTACTCAAAATCTCACCCCAATGAAAAGCCCAAATAAACTATGCACCTGGCAAAGTGCACAGGCAGGCACAGTGGATGTAGGAAGCTTGCAATGGTGGTGGTTTAGGATTATCTGATTTTCATGGCCTCCATGGCTAAGTCGGTAGTACACAATCAAGCACACTGGATGTAGGAGCTTGAGTTTGCAATTGTAATGGCGGTGGTTTATTGTATTTTTTTCAACTAAAAAAATTGTGTTTGGAGCAGTTTTCAGATGTATATAATTTTGCTTGAGATTGGACCGCGTTTGGAGCAATTTTCAGATATATATAATTTTGTTTGGGATTAGACCTCCCTACCTAACTATTAACCATTAAACCACGTCCTAAAAACTATTGAAGATGTCTGAATGGCTAAGTGGTTCGTTATAAATCTGGTAACTCATTACGATGCAGTGGGAAAACACCTCCAGCGTTGCTTGAACCTGCGCCGAAATGGAGACCTTGAATGTATCTGTTTCGCCAGATGCTGGGAGCTGCCAATGCAGACAATTTATAGCAACACTGGGTGGGATTCGTATGCATGGGCCTTCCGGGCGCCCGCCAAAATGGTGGATGTCATTGTTCACAGAGTATAATTTACCTTACGCCTAGGGCACAGCCTGCCGGGATTCAGCACCGCGAGCGGACCTACGAGGTGAGCAAGCACCGTGAACAGGAGAAATGAATGCTAGAGAGGACCTGTTCCGGTTGTGCAAATGGAGCAAATGAATGTCTGGCGTGAGGGATCGTTTGAAATTGCATGGGTGTTGGTTGCCAGCACAGCGGGTGCCATCTCGGAGGTGGTGGGGCAAAGAAGCGTTAATTAGTGTTATATGTTATCGATTGCTTTACATAGTGTTATATGTTATCTATTGCCTTACGGTGTTTTCTTTGCAACGTGTGGTGCAAATGCTAGTTAATGAAATTTTTGCCTGTTTTTGCTCAAATTTGGATCCTAACTTATCTTTTGTTTGTGTTTCAGATATTTGTTGGATCAATATGGTCATCACATGGCATGAACGAGAACATGAAGAAGAGGACATGATTTCCTTACACGATCAGGGCACAGTTACTGCATTACAAAACTGTGGCTTGCTCAAGTTCTACCGCATATCTAGCATGAGGCAACAAATCAGTTTGTTGCAGTATTTTCTCAATGCTTGGGATCCAATCAACAAGCTATTCCAGATCAGAGGAAAATCTATTCCATTGACAGTTGAGGATATTTACTTTCTGACGGGGTTATCGAGGTGTGGTGCCCCTCTTTCTATCAGGATCTGCCCGTGGAGGTGAATCTGTGAAAGATTATATTCGTTAGTTCTGTAGAGATGGATCTCAACCCAGCAGAGATGGCAAGATCAATATCCGGGATGTCACTGGTTGGCCCTTGAGGACCATTTTATTTACCTTTGCTAGATTGGCTGGCAGCGCGGCTCTTCATTTGGCAAACAGATATTACATACAGTACGCCCTGGAATGCCTCGAACAAAAGGTGTTCAACTAGTGTGAGGTGGTACTTCCTATCATAAAAGAACAACTCTCCAAAGAAAAGAATGGAAGATCCAAGAATTTTGGCTATGGTTCCATATTGACTGCTTTTGCCTTGGAGAGGATTCCACTAATGCAGCCTCAAAACATTTCACTGGGATTGTCGACACAGAGGGACCCACGGATGCAGAGATGGGTTGATCTTATGGCTAGACATGCTGGTCAGTCACAGATTTCCTTCCCTGATGCATTTTTCGAGTGGTTCGACCACCAGGAGATGGTATTTGCGGAGTATCCATACGTCGGGATGGATTTCCGAGGTGACCCAGATTTGGCTTTACCAGCTGGCGAGCAGTGGAGAGTTATAGGTAAAATGATTCGACCGCATCTTTGTTTATTAGTTTTATAATGTTTTTTTGTTTTTTAATGTTATCAAGACCAATCAAACTCATATGTGTGTGCAGATATTCGGCCAGTGCGACCAACGGCACGCCCATGGGAGGCAACTAATGCTCCAGCAAGAGAGGCTGTAGGGAGGGTCGTCCTTCGTGATCTGGACATAGCGGAGACCCTGGCAGTGCTGCAGGATTAGATCGAGGGCCTCACTCTCAGTATTCAGGATGTGAGGACCGACGAGTTACCTCTGAGGTTACAGTGCCATACTTCTGTTGTGCTGAGTCGATGGACCAGGCTCTTACACATGATTGCACGCGGTGACATCTTATCACCAGCATCATTAGTCTAGGATGCTTTTTTGCATTCATTTTTGAGTTTTTGGGTCATGTGACCGATTTTGTCTTGAACACAAAACATTTTTTAAAAACTATAAATAGTTATATATTTTTTATTTTCGGAGTTTTATTTTGGTTAAATTATGCAATCCTGATGCAAACATTAATGTGAAATGATTTCTTTACAAATGCTGCAAATGTCTATCCAACACATAGTTTGCTAATGAATCAATTAATGTGTTTAAGTTTCTGGAAATGTGTTGATATTGAACAGAATCAAACTATCTTTCAAAAATCCTGACTCTTAGGAACATATGATAAATAGCTGGGTTCCGAACGGAATAAACACCAGTAAGTTGTAGAATAACGAGTTGCGAATCTAGCCTGACAACGAGTCGGCGTATGCCATGCGAAATGGCATCAGAGAGGAGTTAAATAAACATGTTATACTCAACGATGTTGTTCGTTGATTGACCAATACATATCCCCCTAAAAATCACTAACTCACCGCTTGGAGCAAAAATGGCCCAGGTCGCAGAAGATAGGTTCCGCGTACTACGACTAGCTCCGTTGGCATACCCAACAAATGGTTCCAAAAAGTTTGACATCTGCAACAAATGCAAAGTGGATTACCCAACCAAAATGACAACTCTAAAAGAAAACAAAAATGTAACAAAACATATATACAAAGAGATTACTACACTAAATCAAGCATAGTAACGTTTAAGATACAACCCGTTTTGGGGCTGCGACAGTGGAATCCCATCATAATCGACCAGCTCGTAGGCTCCTTTGGTCAATACTCATTTAACAACGTAGGGGCCCATCCATAATGGTTCGAACTTACCTGCTCCCAATTTGTCAGAGTCCCGATCATAAAGCAAGATCAGGTCACCTTCCGAGAAGACACGAGGATTGACATTTTTGTCAAATTGTGCCTTGACACATTTCTTATGTGCTTTGTTAGCCAGCGCGACATCACGAAGGGTTTCATCCAGGTGGATTAGTTCCAATAAATGAGCCTCTTCCTCCGAAGTTTCGAGAAGCAGATCAATTGTGAGCTTGAGAGACGAAATTTTGCACTGAATTGGTAAGACAGCGTCCAGACCATACACCAACTAAAAAGGTGTAAATCCAATCGCATTTCTCACCGAAGTCCTATATGCCCACAGATCTGAATATAGGATTAAATGCCAATTCCGTTTGTGGACTCCAATCATTCTCTGCAACATGTGCTTAAGGACTTTGTTGATTGCCTCAACTTGTCAGTTAGCCTGCGGATAATATGGAGTAGAACTATCGTGGGATAGTCCTAATTTGGTAGTCAAATCAACCATCATGTGATTGCAGAAATGCGATCCATAATCTGTGACTATAGCCTGTGAAACACCAAATCTAGAGACTACATGATTAAAAAAGAAAAGAGAAGTCGTTTCGCCGTTGTTGTTTGATGTAGGCATCGCCTCAGCCCATTTTGTAAAATAGTTGAGTGCGACTATGATATACCCATGCCCCCCGGCTGAGGTGGGGTTAAATGTCATGAAATCAATGCCCCATTTAGCAAATGGACCAACAGCAACTACTAGATACAGCGGTGCAGGTGGTAATCTGGTTTTGCGATAAAAAAATCTAACAAGCGTGGCAACTTCTGACTGCAATTATGCAATCTTTGAATATAGTGGGCCAGAAGTAACCAGCTCGTAAGATCTTTTGTGCATTAGTGTAACCAGATAAATGCCCCTCACACACACCTAAATGACATTCATTCAAGACTTTTTCGGCCTCCTTCTGCGTGAGGCACCTTCGCAGAACTGTATCGACACCACGACGGAAAGTGTATCGTCAGCGATCATGTAGTCTTTGGCTTGGTATCGAATACGCCTTTGTTCAGAGCGAGAGATGTTAGGCTTACAGGTTTGGGTTTGGAGATAGATCGGTATATCTCCATACCACGGATCGCTTGATGATATCAAAAATAGAGTCTCATCCACGATTGATGCTTTAGATGTTAAATCGGTTGACGACAATGGGAGGTCACATAGTAACTCTATGAAGATGAGAGACTTCTTTGATTTGGATTTAGTGAATTCCAGATCCAACTCTTTCAAAATGGCTATCCATTTGGAATATTTGCCCCCTAGTAATTGACGCAACAGAATGTAGTTCATAGGGTTGCAATCTGACACAATGGTAGTTTTGCGAAAGAGAATATAGTGTCGAAATCTCTGTACTGCTTGAACAGCTGCTAAAGCCAACTTTTCAACATAAGAGTACTTGCTTTCTATATCATTAAGGTTGCGACTTAAATAATATATAGGATGTTCTATTCCATTATCTTCTTGCACCAAAACCATAGCAATGGTTGTATCTGCGGTGGCGAGATACAAGTTAAATTCTTTTTTATATTCAGGAGCGTACATTAATGATGCTTTTATCAGGGAATCTTTTAAAGCATCAAAGGAAGCTTGCGCAACCTGATCCCAATGGAAGGGTACTCCTTTTTCAAAAGACGTGTATAACCTTTAGCGAGTTTGGTGTAATGTAGAATGAACCTCCTCAGAAAGTTAGCTTACCCTTGGAGTTTTTGAATTTGAAGAAAATTTGAAGGTGGAGGCATGTCAAGGACTGCCTCTGCCTTACATGGGTCGAGTCGAATTCCATCCTTAGAAACTATGAAACCTAGTAATCGACCAGAACCAACACAAAACACACACTTGTGCGGATTGAGTTGTATCTTGTAGTGTCGGCAATGTAGAAATATGGCTCTCAAATGCTGTGGATGACCACTCTACTTTCGCGAATGAGCCGGTATATCGTCGAGATATGGTTGAACAATGTGTTTGATGTCATGGAAGGCGTAGTTCATTACCCAATAAAAAGTTGCCCCTGCGTTCTCCAAACCAAAAGGTATCTTACGGTACACGAACGTGCCCCACGAACATATAAATGTAGTCTTCAACTGGTCCTGTGGGTGGATATTGATTTGGTTGTACCCGGAAAATCCATCCATGAATGAAAAGTTTTCGCATCCGGCACATTCATCAATTATCTGGTCGATGAAGGGTGTAGGGTAGTTGTCCTTTGGACATGCTTGATTTACATCCCTATAATCGACGCAATCTCTAATCGTTCCTTGTTTTTTCATCACAGGAATAATATTCGATACCCAATCAGTGAGAGGAACAGGGTAAATGAAACCAGCATGCAAAAGTTTTTCAGCTTCTGCCATAATGGTAGCGGCTTTCTTCGGGTGAACTAGTCAAAGCCATTGTCGCACTGGTTTGACATCTAGATACATCTTTATTTCATGTTCAACAATTCTCGAGTCAATGCCTGGCATTTCTTCATATGACCATGCAAAGACATCTCTGAATTCGCGAAAGAGAGCGTAGTAAATTTCCAATTCTGAAGGAGAACAAGATTTGCCAACATGAATATCCTCTACAACATTAGGTTTGGTCGAGATATTAATGGCGATAGTTTCTTCAATATTGGACAGATTTCGCTCGGAATCCACTGTATTTACAATATTTGATAGAAAATCAAAAACTAAAGGATGATTAAGGTCACTTGAATAATCTTCATTGTTATCTTGAAGGTGGGAACGATGGTGGTAATCCTCCCACGGCGTCTCTCCTATCATCATCGACTGGATGATTCCTTCGTCTGTAGCATGTATACGAGACTAATGATCAAAAGAGGTACCATACTCTAGAGACCTATCTATCCAAACACTTGCTGAGTGTTGATTTGGGTTCGCCGCCCAAGCCTAGAAAATTGACTGCTACAAAGATTCTATGAGGCTTGAGGGTAACACCTTGTGATGATCCACACTATCAAAATGGTCAGAGTTCTTCTTAATCTTTTATGATGTAGAAGATATCATATAGCAAGTTTGCACTGTGGCCACTTCTGCTAGATTACTTGGAGGCAGGAGAGAAAAAGTACCCATTAAGGAAGGGTCTTTTAGGAGACCTACTCCGACATTTTGAAGCGATTGAGAACTTCCATGGATCAATGGAATGCTTCCAGTAGCTTGTGAACTGTTGGGAAAAAAGGTTAGTTGGTCAATGATTGTAATTCTACCTTGGAAGGGAAATGCAATCTTTCTAAAATATGTAGACACAACTACATCCATAGCATAAATCCAAGGCCACCTTCCCAGTAAGATATTGTAGTCAAGGTTTCCATCAATGACCTCAACTTCAATCTCTATTGTCTTTCCCCCAGTTCAACTTGCAAGTTACTTAAAATCCCATATGGTGTGTATGTTCTTCCATCGAATGCTTTTAATGTCGTTGATGATCATGATAAGGGTGGTGAATCTAAATTTTTCCAGCAACTCATTGACATAATACAGGTAGATGCCCCCTCATCAATGATTGTTCGATGAACAATTTTATTGAGGGCTTTTACCTGTATAAGGAAAGCGAGTTGGGCCGGTAACTGAGGTGCGTATCCTTTATGGTTAAAGGCCACAAGATTGGAATCCGTTGGATCAATCCCACCTATTGCCGATAACAAGCCAGATTTTGAGAGGGAAATTCTTCAACACCTCAAGTGTCGACATAGCGGATGGCGACTGAGCTAGATCCTCCATTATATTATAATTATGTGGCTCAAGCACGAGGATTAAATGTCGATTTATGTACTACTCCCTTTGGCAGCTTTATAGTTAATTCAGGAATGATGGGCGGATAAACTTCTGGCGAAGTTGTTGTCAAACTACTGGGTTGATCTCTAGCCTTGTTGTTCGACGACTGTGGATTCCCATAATATTTTTTCCTTTTCGATATCAAAGCATCATTTTTCTATTTTGAGATGGATAGCATAAGCACTTGGGATGTGGAAGCATGATTGATAGCAACCAGATTAGTTTCTAGGTTTGGAAATGGATCAGTCAACACCACTAAGGTAGTTGAAGTCTTTAAAAATTTTGCAACCTCAGCTCGATGTGGACAATCTTTCGTCCAATGCTCGTCATTACATATGTAACATGGATAACGAGGTTTCTTTTGCCCAGTAGGGTTTTTAGAAGATTTTTCAGGAGTTGAATTCTCCTGTTTCTTCTTTTTATCTTTCCCTTTCTTCTTGCCCCCTGGTTGCTTTGGATTCTTGCCTTTGTCAGATGACACGATATTAATCCCCGAGGCAAGAGGTTTGTCATTTGCTTTTTCACTAGAAACTGCAAGGGCTTTACTAGATGGAGCCTTTGCGATTTGCGTGTTTGAGGTACCAATCACGCTGTCATCGGTGTAAGAGTCCCTGTTCGATTTAGGAGGGGGAGGAATGGAAAATTCTGGTCTAGGAGCATCAGGAATTTTGTCGTAGAGTGTGCTATACTGAGTATAGATAAAGTTTAAATATTGTGCACGAGAAATGACTTGCTCTTCAGTGACAACTCCTCCCTTTGCCACATCCTCAGTAATAGAAGGCAATAAGGACTTAATAACCACTAAGCTAGAAGCTGATCAGGAACATATGTCTTTACCATTCGACAAAGGCGTCGCCACTCATGAATATGATTAGATATGTGAGTGGCTGTGGTCTGTTTAAAATTGGTAAGGAGTTCTGTTCCCGTTTCGTACCTTATGGGTAACTGAAAGTGGGTTAGAAAAGTAGTGGCAAGGGCGCTGAAGTTATCAAACAAAGCTATAGGCAATTCAACATACCATTTCGTTTCCAGACCAGTTAGCATTCTCTGAAAAAGGTGAAGCTTAATCGAATCATCATTTAGGGTGTTAGACGAGCACCACAAATGAAAGGTCATTACGTGATTCAATGGATCTTCACCTGGATTTCCATTGAATTTAGGAATATCGGAGGGAAGTTTATGAGGAATCACTGGCCACTAAGGGGCGTATGAAATTGGATCATTCGTCAGTTGGTTCAAACCTGGTAATTCTAGAGTTACTAGAAAAGGCAATTGTTGATTCAGGTTAGGTGAAGCATACCCAGGATAAGATGGAATCGCCTGAGCAGTAGGTCTTTGCATACCAGCATAATGTATCTGATGTTGGTAACTTTGATAAGGTTTTTGGACATAACCATTATAGTATGGTTGTTGATAACCATTTTGAAAATGTGGTTGTCCATTACCTACAAAGCCTTGTTTCTCAGGGCCTTGGTAAGTTTGTTGGAATTGCGGTTGTTGATATTGTACCAGCCATGGTTGTTGGACCATTTGCTATTGCTTAATACTGGAAGATTGACCAAGATGCGAAGTGATAGTACCCATTTGAGCCTGAGTCATTCTAAGTAAGGAAGCACTAACCTGAGGTTTTGATTGAGCCGTAGAGGCAAGAGGTTGTTGTATTGCAACCTGAGAGACTTGAGGTTGACACACAGCAGGCAGTGCTTGTACTTGCGACACAATCACAATAGCAGGTGTAGTGGGAATATTCAAAACAGGTTGGACCGGTTGCATTGAATATAAAACCCTTGGTTGTCGAGGCAGTATTGGTACCCAACCGCTGGATGTAATTCCAGTCTGACCTGAATTTTTTTGTGAACTCTCATATGGTTGTTCTCCAGGAGGGAACAATGAAAAATCATACTACCCTCCATATGGCGACAGTCTAGTGTTCAAAGAATATATCGATCTTTGAAGACTAGTCTACCCAAATTGATACTGGCATGCAGGATCAATTTGTTGAGTTTCAACATAAGAAATACCAGATGGGATTCCGGATGAACAAATAGGAACAGACCATGTCGTGTAAACAGTCCCTGAGTGGAATCCAGCTAGTGATTGATAACTAGTTGGGACAGATGGTATACCAGCAAACATTGTAGGAACGGAAGCAGGAAGCTCTGTTGTAGCCGTATCAGATGACACAGTCTTAGATGTTGATGGTTATTCAGACATGTTTAGTCTATCCAAAATATTTCCTAGCGATTCGACAGGAACTTGCGATGAAGGATGATTAAAAGAACTAACTTCAAGAGTAGAATGATATAAGTGAATCCCAGTTCCAAAATGTAATGGAGTACTGGATGGGAGCTCCTCTACTATCTCTTCTATAGAAATCAATCCAGGTGGAAGAGGTAGACTGTCAGGTCCGTAAACTATTTCTGGAGCCGAAGAAGGCATTGCTTCTGTAGTGACAGATACTGGAGGGGTGACACCTTCTGAATTCTGGAACTCAACTTCCAGCTGTTCAGGTAAGTGAACTTCAGTCTTTGGATCAGCTCTAGCTAGAGTTGTTTTAGGTATAGAAGTGTGTATCGTTACACTAGGATAAGTTCTAATGTCCTCTTGTAACTGCGGAACTTCTTCTATAAAGGAAGATGTACCAGAATGATCGAAGTAACTATAGTCTCTGAAATGACACAATATGAGTTTTTTTTCACAAAAATTTCCAACCCCTGGTGCATTACATCTCTTGTCATATATAGATTTTCATTAAAAGCTTGGATTCCTTCCTCCATCAAGAGGGGAATTCGAATTTCTCTAGACCTGACACCTACTGATCTTTAAACAAACTATTAATTACAACTGACTGTAAACTAACAGTCCTAGAGATCTAATTCGACTAGGAGTGTAACTCCTTATTTATGCTGGCAACAACCTTAACTAGGAAAATAAAATCGTTCTTTGACATCTGTCCCTCTTCATATTTGGCTTAAGTGATGACTTTAAACTTCATGCTGGCCTTTGATTGCTTGTTCTTTGACTATCCCTGGATACTAGGAAAATTGCCCCTGTATTTTTTGTTTTGGTCTCCAAAGTGGTTTCTCGAATTCTGCTAACCATATTATCCCCTTTAATAACATGTGATGCCTTGAATTTATCCAAAGGTTCTACTCATATACTCGTGCTAAGACAAACCCCTTAGATGTTGCCTGAAGCATGACAATCTGTCTGAGCTACAAAATGATTGTTGTTTTCGTAGCGCAGAGTTTGGAGTTATTATATGCTTCTCATTCTTTGAATTTTCCTTTGCTTTATATTCAAAACTTCTGAGGTGGCCCTTTAGTGTCTTCTGCAGCAACATTATTTCCTAATGGTTCCCATTTTCATTTCAAAATTGATTAAAAAAAAACAAAACTGGCAGCTTCAGCAGTTTCGTAGCGCGTTACGAAACTGTTGTGCATTATATGTCATGTTTAGCAGTTTCGTAGCGTGCTACGAAACTGCTGTGTGAATCAAGAACACAATTTTTTGTCATTTTGTTTTGCATTTTTTGATGGCTTCTCCACATGTAATAGGCCAAACAAAACTGACATTTTCCATCCAAAAATAATCTTCAATCTTCAAAAAGTAAGTTTCGCATCAAAATTGTGTCAAAATTTCTTCACTTACTATCAGGTTCATTATGTTGAGACTTTTCTTCTGGTTCTTTCAGTTGAATATTCAAAGCTTCAATCTGTCTTTTCATCATTTGGATTTTAGTTCTTAATTTTTTGTTGACCCTTCTGACATATCTTGCCTCCTTTATTGCAGGGATGGTCCAAACGTAATATTGAGCATGACTTCCCACTACTTCATATCTTGGAGCTTTTCCATCTTCCCAACTGGCTTTTACTCTTTTGAAATTTTCTCTTTCAACTGCATGTCTCCTTGCCCTTTCCTTGGGTTAGGCAATCTCAAGATTGGCAGACACCAATTTATTTTTTACCTCCTCCAAGCTACATTCTTCCTCAAGAGTGATAACGGCCTTGCCTCTGTCATCTTTGTGCACTAGTGAAGATTGTACTGATGGAACCACAGGTTCTTCAAGGAATTCTTCTACCTCCCTTGTCTCACTTGCTTCTGGCTCTGCCTCTTGTAACCTTCTTAAATTTCTAGTCACAAGTCTTCTTGGCTTGAACACAAAGTCTGAGACCTGGTCATCAAATTGAAGCTTTTTAGAAGATTTAACTCTTTTTGTTTTGTTCTTACCTGCTTCAAGTAGATCTGCTTAGACCAGAGGAGTCTCTTCTATGTCGATATCCTGGAGGAGACCATTCAAATTTCCCTTTGAAGCTGGGCTTTCATCAGCAATCACAGTCTTCCCCTTTTCCTTGGCTAATTCACTTCTTGTTACTCTTCTTTGTATAGTTTTATCAACAGACTGCTCTTGTACCACCTCATTGATCTGAACCTTCTTCCTCTGCAACTATTGAGGAGTGCCTTGAACTACTAGTGGTGTCATAGGCTCCTTCACTTGCTTTCTGGCATTCAATTTCACAAATCCACTTGACCTTGTTTCCTCCTGATGACTTACTGTTGGTGAAGAAATCTCCTTAGCCTTAGGACTAAGTCTTGTTTCAGTTTTAAAGCCTATCATAAACAAGAAAGCAGCCCATTCTCTTCCAATATTCTGAAGCTCGTGTAAAACAGTCCACTTGATCAACCCATGATGGAACAAGGAGGTCTCACAAGCTTCTTTCTTCAATTGAACCTTATCAGACATTTTGCCTAAGCTACGAAACAAATAAAAAGGTAAATCAAGAGATATTTTTCTAGTGAAGTGTAAGAGGAGCTTAAAATGGTAAGAGTATACCTTATGGTATCTCCCCTCACAGGTAAAATATCTTTGGATGCATGTCAGCAAGTTGGCATATGAATCTTTTACATAGCTTCTAGGCACTGATTTGGTTAGGTCTGAGCCTATGAATTCTGGCTTCAAAAATTCTTGGCAGGGTGTCGTTTCAAATTTAGTATTCTTGAACCATCTTTCCTAGCCTTGGGTATCTCCGTGACTGTAGATATAACCTCAGGAGAAATTGGTATTTCTAGCACTCTGACTCTTGAATTCAAACCGGTGAAATTGAAGGCAAAGTCTTTGGTTACTTGAATGTGACTACCCTGAAGTTTTTTACAGAATCTCCAACAGCCCACCTGTTTGAATGCATGTTCAACCTCTTTGTTTCTCATGAGCACATCTAAACCTTCAGGCTCAGCTCTAAGACACCGGCCTCATCTATGATTTTCCCTTTCCTCGGACATGTCTATGAAACCCCTACAAGGAAACTTGAAGATAAACCTGCACTGTGTTGGTTTGAACACTGCCTCGCTTGAGCTTTCAAAAAATTATGGTGAATGTCATCCCTAAGCTTGCCAATTGTCTTTTTTTATGCATGAAAGGAACACAAGAAAGACCACGACTAACTCATCTCACCTTAATTTTTTGATATTTGAAAAGAGTGCGAACAAGACCCCTAACGAATCTAATGATGAGAATGAATGACTGCATGTGATAAGCAAGGTTCATGGACTGACACATGGTGATGAAACATTAACGGATTTTGATGGATTAGACAACTAGACAAGATCTGGCACGAATCCCCAATTTTGTAGCGCAGCCAGTGCAAATTCTGGGTTTTTCTCTATGAAATCTCCTAATTACGAATCTCTATTTTTGTAGTGCACATAGTGTATTTTTATGAGTTTGCGCTACGAAAACTCCTAGTTGATTTCGTAGCGCATGCCAACTTTAAAACAATCTTGACACATGACACCTATGAACCAATGTGGGACTAATGATAGTTAAAACAATATTGTTGACCTCATTTGACAATGGGAACAAGACTCTACTTTATGTTTTGGACTCCTTAAACAAAAACAATCGAAATGACTTGACTAAGACTAACTTACAACTTTGGAACCATACAAGTTGTCCAATATTTTTTTAATAGTGATAACAAGTTTGATGACAGAGTTGAGCTTGCTGAGAAACAAACTGATCCACTTGCTCATCCCACCAGTTCCATAGTTCTTTCTTAAAAATCCTTGATACCATATTCCAAAACCTCTTTTTGAATTTCAGGTCCCAGTAACAGAACCATTTTTTGGCACAAAAATAACAACATGGTTAAGACCATGGGTTTGGGCATAAGGGGCCAATAGGGCTTCGTTGTAGTCTAGCACAATGCCGAAAATTTCACCTTACTCAAGATGAGTAAGGAGTCTCACCTGAGACGTTCTGCAACTAAAGTTAGGTGAGGGTTGGAATCCAATATCGAGGGAACCGTATCAACCGATAGAGAATAAAGGACAATAACCTAACATTCAAAATAACTAGATCGCAACAGTCTATTCATGTCACAACAAAAGACTACCTAAATAGGTGCATATATAAACTTTTTGAATAACCAACATAATACATAATGAACACACTATAGTCCCAAATAGTCTTCTTCATTACCATCAAAATAAGCACATTACGTAAGGCTCTCGGCATGTTTCTCAGCAGTAGAATTCCTACAGACGGAATATAAACTCATACAAATATAACCATGGAGTTGTTCTCATCGCTCCGCAACACAAGAAGAATAGAAAACACTAGAAACACATGGTAGCCAACCAACCCCTTCTTTACTCTCCTCTATGCTTTTTATCTTCTTATTCCAATCCAAAATTCCAGTTCCCTTTCTCCTGCTCGACTGGCTTCATCCTCGAGTGCTTCTGCTCTTTCCTCGCTCGGCTATCCTTGCTTCTTCCCCACTCGGTTGTCCCTGCTTCTTACCGCCACTCTTCCACAACTACCAGTCTTCCTCAACTGCTAGTCTTCCTTCAGTCAACTGCCTTCACTCGGATGTCAGCTCCACAACGTCCCAATGACCACTTCCACCACTTGTCAGTAGCCCCTTTTTCCACAAAATATCTCAAAAACAAAGGCCCCAACAAAGTGCATAACTATGCCCCGATGTATTTATATCTTTTATAAATGTTGTGAATGGCCACTATGTTGTTAAAACTATAAATATGCCCATTCTAATGTGAGGAATGGTTTTTTCTTATATAATTTTGAGGAACAATGTAGTTCCTACGTGATTGATGAAGAATGACACTTTTTTTTTGAGTTTATTCATGAGTTCAATTTCTATATAATTCCCTTCGTATAAGAAATGGGTGAACCTCTATTGTTTTTTTAATCTCTTGCATTAAAATGATTCGTGATAATAGGCCTTGTGTTATGTAAATTGCTTGTGGGAAGCATGCTTTTCCCTTAATTATATTTATCCCTATGTATGGTTGTGTGCATGTCATAGACAGACTGGCTGGGATGGATTAAATCCCACATAAGCTCAAGAGTGATAGGATAATATGGTAGGGAGTTGAAGGTCTCTCTCTCTCTCTCTCTCTCTCTCTCTCTCTCTATATATATATATATATATATATATATATATATATATATATATGGATGGAAGGCTCAGGAGGGACAACTTGTCTAATAAGTGTCAAAAGTGGTGTATAAACACACATCTATGTATATGTGCGCTATAATCCAAGAGACAAAGTAGGATGGCTAAGTGTTGGAGGGATTTGCTAAGTGGCTAAGTGTCACAAAAATATTGTGCATGTGTGTATGTGTTTGTGGGCATTTAAGCTCAGGAGGGATAGACATCACGACTATGCATCGGGAGCCTTAGTGAAGGCCCGATCATATACATGTGTGTGTGTATGCCTGGGTGAAGGGTCGTTAAAATGACTAAGTGTCGAGGCGAGAATGAAGGTCGAGACAGAAGATGAGTTTGACAAGCAACGACAACTTTTATGTGTCGGGACCTCAGAGGACCTGGAAGTGCACACAAGCAAAAATGATTGAGAGACGAAGGGTAAGGAAGAGGTTTCCCCAACAAATGATGTAAATGGGTTTTGTCTCGGGCCTCAGGGATGTAAGGCTAGGAAAACGTCGAATTAAACTGAGAAAACCTATTTTTCTACATGGATAGACTCTGGTTGGTCCCATGGCTGAGAGGTGACATGGAAAAGATGAAATTAACATGATGTCATCTCTGGCTGATGTCATCTTAACGTCTGAACAAGGAGTGAGAGAGGAGAAATAGCTAGTTTTAAGGGTCAATATGGAAATATTTTCTAGCGGTTGACAGATAAAATTTATGTCTTGGGGGCTTGAGTCTTAGGACATCACCGTGGTAATGGCCAAGAAATGCGTTGAGAGATAGAGGCCGAGATGGGAAGTCTTACTGTCATTTGACATGTAAAAACTTTATCTCGCCTTGGGATATTGTAAAGTGTTATGTGTGGTAGGTCAAGGAAGTATGCCGAGAGATGGAAGTCAAGGCAGGAAGTATTTTCGTCGATTGACGTGGACATACTTTTGTCTTGCCTCAAAAGATTCATTATGAGTTGTGTACGGTGGGATCAAAATTACATTAAACGGGAGTTCGCCTAATTGTAAGCTCTGTAAGGGTGGGAGCCACGTGTGATGATGTGGCTTATGCCACATAGGCATGATACAAGATTGTGTGCAGAGGTGGACCCATGTAAGGATGAGATGGCATAAGATGGAGCCCCACGTGGCAGAGTTGGTGACGTGGTAAGAGTTTATCGATCAAACCTTTAAATGGCCATATCTTTTGATTCGAGAGCCAAATTGAGGAAAAACTTATATCATTGGAAATCTCTCAACGAGAGGGAGCCCACGGTGATGTTTATTTTAGGTTTCAAGGAGTTTGAAAAATGACAAAATTTTAAGATCCCATTTCCATAAAAGGACTTTGGAGGTTGGGTCGATGATAGTAATGCCTTCTTCCACCCTTATGATGGTTTATGAGGTGGATGGGGGTATTACACCCTACTAATGATTTGCATTTATCCAATGCCACTACTCAATATTTTATAGCACTCCACTATAGGACTACAAGGTGTACGCCACGCATTTTGACATTCTCCCACTTCTAATATGCCTTACAAGCGTATAAGGGAGAATGCATCAAATTGTGAGCTAATTGCTAAACAAAATTACCAACTTAGCTAGAATTCTCTAGAGTTCTCGTTTTTTTATAAGTTGCATTTAGCGGCTATTATTAGCCATATTTCAAAAAAATGTTGCTACCAATAACACCCTTTTTTGGGGGTGATTAAAATTTAGACTTGTTTGAAATCAACTCTCGTTACAAGCAATTAGCATTACAAACAAAACCCTTAGTACCAAAAGTGGTGCTTTTAATATCAACAATTCTATTTTTGGAGTTAAAATTACAAGTTAATTAAAACCATGTCATTGACAACTAATACCATTGTAAATTTAAAATTTAAAATTATTTCCTAGATTTAAAAACCAATGTTCCTAAAAAGATTATTTATTCATTTCTTTAATTACATAAAAAAAATTGGTAAACATTTTTCTTTTAATAAAAAATAACATTATTTTTTATTTCAAAAATATAATAACGCAATTTTTAAAAATCAAAATAATTTTTTTAAACTTAAAATAAAACCTTAAAAAATAATAGAAAATCTAAAACAAATTAAAAAATATATAATACAAACCAAAAACAAATTTTAAAACCTTTAAATATATTTTTCTAAAAAATGCAAAATTAATTTTATATGGATAATTCCCGAAATTACTCTAAGTTGGAGATTTTGAACTACATGTTGGCGAACCTACATGCTAGTGGGTATTAACTTCATCCCTGTCGAGTTGAGATCTTCATCTTTCATCATGAATTGTTTTAGTCTATTGCTAGGGTGGCTCGCTCCACTCGTTAGTTTGTCTTAGCCGCTACTATTTCCATTGGAAGATATGGATTTTTCATACCTCCATCTAATGTTTAACTCTAACTTTTTCGGCCTTCCATGCATATTCTTATCACCCTCTGTAGTTGTGGGGATCATAATTATCAATTAATGCTAAATGTTGACACTCTCTTAATTGTTGTTGATGGGTGCTCCCTCCTTACCAAGTTGCATGTGGTTCAACATGATGGTGTAAAGTTGCTTAATTCGACAAGGCTCTTTTTCCCACCTTAGCCATGACCAAACAAAGAACTCGTAGCTGTATGAGAGGAGGTGGTCATAGATACATTGGGGGTTCACATGCCAAGTTTGGAGTTGAAGTGATAGCCCACCACTTTCAAGGTCACACCCCGTTGAAAATTCAATATAAGCTACATGTGATAGAAATGGAGGTAAGATGTGTCTACCAAAGGATTTTGTAAGGTTTTGGGAAACATAGATGAGTGGATCCAAACCCAGGGGGGTCTGGGTCCACTCGATGTCAACATAATCATCTGATTCACTTTGCGAACCTGTATTAGCGCCTCAAGAATCTATTAGGAAAAGTGTTGATGGACTAGAGGGATGCTCACAACCAAATCTTGAACTAGCTACACAACTTAAAAAGTCTTCTTATGGACACTAACGAATGTTTGGATCACATAGAATTGGGTCCACCTCCAGGCTCGAGCAACACCCCTCCATGCAAGCAAGCATTGTTGAGTGGTGTTGTCATTGATGTCAATGTCAACCTTTGAACACTTTTAATATACGTCATTGGATTACAATAACTAGAAGTACTAATGGACAAGAAGCCCTGACAGGAATAGAAGGAAGCCCAACAATTTAGAATCCCCGAGAGTGTCATTATGAAGCCCCACACTTGTTGAGATAAATGGATGTGAAAAACAACAAATTCAAATGCAATACCATCATAGGTTCATAATAGTCGTCTTGCCATTTCTAAGGGTAGGTGGCACGCCATGTAACTCCTCACAATTGAGGAAATATGCCTTTTCAAAGTTGAATAAAGTGTGTTCATGAAATCTAAACGATGCTTTTGGCTAAATTTTGGCATAAAAATTAAATATGAATATACTAGTTCTTGGTTATTACAAGTATTGAACGAGTCAACCCTAAATGTAGTCATATAGACATCGACACAAACATTAATAACTTGGGGAAGAACACTAATATCTTGATTATTGTGCAGGTCATGCAAATATGAATTTTGTTCTATTTTTATTCTAGATATGCAGGGAACATGTGTTCATCGATCGTCGGCCTATTTACACCCAACTCGCCTGAACATTATATATATACAAATCATATAAGGGCTCCATGATATCATCGAAGAATCACTTGAAAGAAATGTGTTTGATCTTTGTGGTGTTATCCATTCTTGTTTTGGTGGTCAAAATTTTGTGCTATGAGGTTTTTGGTTCGAGTTCTGTGTGAAGTATTCTGATTTCTCATGTTTGATTAGTTAGTTTCATCAATGTTTGTGCACACAATGACTTATCTTGGACCAGTGCATAAAGCTTTGAAGTTTGATCTGATTTGGTGAAGTCAAGCCATCCTTTTATAAGTCAATGATCTAGTTGTGATGCGTTCAACCAATTTTGTTATAATGTTGATAGAGAGGACGTATGTATGGATCAATATGCTTGTTGTATATTGGCTGATGAGCATGGTCTAAAAATAGTCAGCGTGGATTGGGTTTGATTTGAGTAATGATAGTGTTGGTGTGTTGGTCATAGTGCTTATGGAGCTAGCATATGGTGAATATGCAATGTTTGCTTTGGCAGGATCATGTATACTCTTTTAGAATGACATCGGCCTTGTTCTTGTGTGTATATGCAATGTAATGGTAGTATGAGTAAGGGTCAGACTGATCTGTTTCTATTGTGCACCCTTGCGTATTATCTTTGTGCGATTTTGCATGTTAAATTAGATACACATTTGGTGCTTTGATCATTATAGTGTTTTGCCTGTAGCATTGGATCAACCTTTTAGTAGACTTGAGTATGTAGAATGTAGAATGAAAAGTATGTCAATGATATACATTTGGTGCAATTGAAGAGTGAGAAGGTTGATTTAAGTAATAGTCATGATGATAAATTAGAAGCAATGAGTGTTTAACATTATTCATATATATGTATAGCAGATTGATTGATTACCAAAACATTTTCAGTACTTGCATAGCGAAAAGAGATGGATCATGTATATATTATCCGAATTTAAATAGGAATGCAACAAATTATAGAAATAACCATAAATATAGAGATGCAGCAGAAATAATATTCATTTCATTAATGTAAAATACTAAAATATGCTTACAAACAGAAATGCAAATAAACTAGCTAGGGCGATGGTAGCTTATCTACGAGAAGAGATGTGGCGGCTACATGCCTCTGAACTATGTTACAATGAGGCTCAAATGCCTATTTATTGTTGAGAAACAATGGAAAACCTAAACATCCAAAAAGCTAACCCTAGGAGAAGAAACACCAAACTGTGGGCCCCGTTTGGGTAAATTGGTACATCAATTTCCCGGGGTCGTAACTTTGGCATACAATCTCTGTTTGACGCACACAATACCTCGTTAGAAATATCTATCCAAGGACTACAACTTTTGAGTGAGCAACATCGGTCCATGGACCCATGTTTCTCATAGTTTTCCTAAAAAACGCCGTTTAGGGCCTCAAAATGGCTCCAGAAGTTCAGGACCCGAAAAACTTCCCAAAATAGTAAATTGTGCTACAATTAAGGAAACTGAAAAACTTAAAGAGACATTTGTGGGGGTCCAAGTGGGATAGGTGAATGGCCTCCAACATCCACCTAGATCAATATATCTGTGCAATTGGTAAATTATATGCAAACCTGTAAAGCGTTGTTGAGAAGTTAGACAAAGAGTTTATATAAGTAGTGATATATCTATATACATGTGTTAGGGCAGAGGATAAAGTTATGTGTTGCTATGTATTATTTATTTGATATGCTGCTTCAAGGTTGTGTTAGTATGCTTGCATGGAAATGTTTGTATGTTGTTAATGCTCACTTTATATTGGTTAAGTTTTGAAGTATTTCACTAAACTTGAGGGTTCACATCTAGGTCATGTATAGCTACCATTGATATATGACCGAGAAAGAGCAAGTTGTATATGTTGTTGTCTATGGATGAGAGTTGAATCAAAGCTACTAGTATTTGGACATAGTTTGTGCTATAGGTTGAGATCAGAGTTATGTGTTGAGGACAAGTATGTATTATGCCTGAGAGTATTAATATATACTGTTGTGATTGTTTGTATAGTTGAATGGAATATGGCATAGATAAATATTGGTGCATCCTTTTAGTTGGAGATAATAAAACCAGGGGGTTGGAGCCTTTTTCCATTCATTGTTTGAGAATATTGGAAATTGGAGCTTCTTGTTGATGTAATTTTCAAGACAAATATTAAAAGCATTCGGTGGTTTTTCTGTCAAAAGGGTTCCCACCTAAAAATATCTAGTGTTTTTTTATGATGTTATACGTTGTTGAATGGTATTGTTAATTGTTTAATGTTTACACAATATGATTAAAATTATTAAAAAGTGCTCAATACTCATTCACCCCCCTCACAATATCGGTGAATATACCAACAATTGGTATAAGAGAAGGTTCCTTCGATTGTAGTCTAACAGTTGAAAGGATGATCTCAAGAGAACATAGATGGTAAGGTCAAGAAAGAAAGATGCATAGTGCTCAAAGGAATTAAAGGAAGTCTCCTTAGATTCTATGACTTCCAAAACCATTGAAGATGAAGATTTTTTCAATGGAATAATATGTGTAATTTGGAGCACCAACATGAATATGTACTTGAACATCCTTGGCAATGAAGTATGGGAATCAATTGTTTCCAGAAGCATGGGTATAAAAGGGTCAAAATAAGTAATGGACACCATTTTAAGCACCCTATTAGATTATGTGAAAGTCAAATTACGTCAATGTTCTTCAACTAAATGTATTTGGGAAAGGATACAATAGATGTATGTAGAAGAAGAAGGAGAAGTGGACATGGAGAGAGTGGATCAATGCCTTAAGTGATATTAGAACAATAGAGAAGAAAAATCATATACTCAAAGAATAAATTGCTCTACTAATAATTCAAGTGGAGGGAGCATAAACGAAAGATAAAATTTTTGACAAGCCAATTAAAGGAATTTGTTCAAAAGTATGAAACTGAAGTTATTCAAAAGTAGAAGGAACTTGATGTAGCTCTAGGTGAAATAAACATAATCAATGAATGGCAGAAGGAGAAAATACAAGATGTTGAAAAGAATAATCATGTCACTAATGAAAAGGAAAAAGAAATTACTCACTTAAAGATGAAGGTAAAAGAAGTAGGTGAAGTTCCATGCAACAAAGGCACAAGTTCCAAGCCCCCACAAAGCAAGCTTGAAGAGAAACCTGAAAGAAAAATCCTTCAAAGGACAAATCAAAGTGAAAGACAGAAGAAGATTGAAAGTGTTGTTGATCCAAGGAGTTATGTTGATCAATAATGAACTCAACCTCCTCTAAGGAAGAATGCATTTAGAAGATCCACAACATCAAGGCAAGTTGTTTCATCCAAGTACCTTAGTATTAATCCCCTGGCTATTGTTTTTTATGTACAAATTATGGGCATAAGGCTAGGGATTGCAAAGCTTATCAAGGAAATTATCAAACCCCAGAAGCAAGCATACATGTGCATAAGATAAATATCCAAATGGCATCATCAACATAAAGTATATGTCAGTTGATCTATCATTCAAGTATCATGTAGAATGCTTCAAATGCCATAACTATGGACATGTAGCTTGTGATTGCATAAGCATAATAAGGAAAAACACTAATATGAGATGTAAGAAGGTTTGGAGAAGAAAACAAAAGAAAAATGAATAGGTGAATGAAGAAATCTCAAAGGTCACACTCTCAGGATTTGTAAAGTTGCAAGACCATGATAATTCTATAGGTACAAAAGAAGATGTCAAGGTTCAAAACAATCCTAAAGTAGAGCAGGTTCATATATCATTCTAAACAATCTCATGTGGAGACTCCCAGTCCCGTGAATTTTGAAGATGGGGATTCTAAGAAGCAACGATTTCGAAATTGAAAATCTATCCTTCAGGTAGTTTGATTTAGGAAGGCTAACTCATAGTGGTTTGATGCTAGATTTGAGGAATGTTTCATGTCGGATAGGTTGGATGATTCAGGTACAATTCAATGGTTCATGATTGTATAAGTAGGCATTCAAGCAGGAATATTTTTTGCAATAGATTTGAAGAAGTCGTTAGAACAATGATCAACTAGTCTAAGAATGACAACCTGTGTGAGGCACAACAAGACAGGGGGAGATAAACTGTAAGGGTGTTGAAAGAAGTAACTAGTTTTGGTCTTCATATTTGTACCTCTATATATTTTATTTTAAAAGGAAAAAGAAAGAGAAAAATAAAAATTATTTTCAAACATGTGTTTCATTCTCAAATAAATTTTATTGTTATTATTGTTTGTTAGATAAGCATGTTTTTCATGTTTCTAGATTTTGTTGAGTCAAAGAGTCAAAGTCCTATATGGACCTCTTGAAAGGAAAAAGGAAAAATATTTTTTTATTCTGTAATTTTGGGTCAAAAACCCCTCTAGATACTAAGTCGGCCTTGCCCCAATAGACGTGTTTTTTCACACCCCTCTGGATAGTATAAATAGAAGATGATATGAGCTCATTTAGACACACACTTGGAGGTGTTTTTTGGTCTGAAATTTCACAGAAGAAGAGGGATGAAGTGTAGGGACGAAGTCTGAAATGCAAGAAGAGTCTCCCTTGGTACTTCTCTTGTTGCTCATATCTTGATGATGAATTTGTTGAGCAGAATGGAAGGTTGGACTTGACACCTAGAGGTGGAAGTTCTTCTATGGTCATGGGTCTTGGATGTCTCAATTTGATATAATTTATAAGAAGAGATTTTGATTGGGTTTTCCCCTAACAGAGGGAATTTTCCCTTGTTGAGAACCTATATTATATGTTCTTTTGTTTTTGTTTTGCATTTGATAATTATTTGATAAATAAGAACCTAATTAATTTAAAAGGATGCCAACAAAATTCACAAATAATTATAAACAAAAGAGAAATATAATATGTGTTGGTCATAGTGCATATGGAGCTTGCTTATGGTGAATATGACATGTGTTCTTTGGTTGGATCATGTAATTGTAGAATGACCTTTTTCTTGTGTTTAAATGCAGTGTGATGGTAGGTTGAGTAAGGGTGAGATTGATCCATTTCTGTTTTGTACCATGGGTATTATCTTTATGTGATTTTTCATGTCAAATCGGATATACATTTGGTGCTTTGACCATTATACCATTTTGCTTGTAGTGTTGGAACGATCTTCTAGTCAACATAAGTATGTAGAATGTAGAACAAATAGTATGTCAATGATATACATTTGGTGTGATTGAAGAGTGAGAAGCCTGATTTGAGTAATGTTAACAATCATGCGTAAAAAGAAATGAGCATTTAACATTGTTCATATATACCTATAGTAGCTTGATTGATTGATTACCAAACCATTTTCAGTACATGCGTAGCGAAAAGCGATGGATCATGTATATTTCTGTGCAATTGGTAAATTGTATGCAAACCTATAGAGTGTTGGAGCCAAAAGTAGGGATTGGAGTGTTGTTAGATGTGGAGCCACATATAAATACACTTGTAGTAGAGTCCTTTTGCACACTGTAATGATGTGTGCTCTTGAATAAGTAAGAGATTTTGTCACTGAGAAGTTAGAAAGAGAGTTTATATGAGCAGTGATATATGTATATACATGTGCAAGTGTAGAGGATAGAGTTATGTGTTGCTATGTATTATTTATTTGATATGATGCTTCAATGTTGTGTTAGTATATGTCTGCATGACAGAGTTTTCATGTTGCTAATGCTCACTTTGTATTAGCTGATTCTTGATGCATTCGATTGAGTTTGAGGGCTCACATTTAGGCCATGTATAGTTGCCTTTAAAGTATGATTGAGAAAGAGTGAGTTTTATATGTTGTTGCATATGGCTTATGTGTTACAAGTCGAGACCAGGTTATGTGTTGAGAACAAGTATGTATTATGGTTGAGTTTATTGATATATGCTACTGTGGTTGTTTGTATTGTTGAATGGAATATGTTGCAAATATGTCATTGAGCAAAGTATTGTTGAGGTTTGTTGCTATAATTTTGCAGTTTTTGATGTATTGGGAAGAGCTAGGGTTTGTGTTGCAGAGTTGTTGATGGCCATAGTTTGTATTTTGCATTAATCCACTGAAAACAATATTGTAAGTATTTGATAGAAGTAGAGGAAATGCAGTGACAATACAACGTCATTAGCTAAGTAACATAATACTCTTTTGTTATCTAATCTCAAGGGTGGCAGGGTGATGTAAGGTAGAGATTGAATTCTTCTTCAAGTTGGAGCTTGAGAACACTTTAAGGTGGTAGGGTGGTGCTAGGGCAGATTGATGTTAGCAGTATGTTGGTTCATCCTTCCAGTTGCAGATGGTAAAACCAAGGTGTTGGCACATCCTTTCAGTTAGAGCTGATAAAACTAGGGGGTTGGAGCCACCTTTTAGTCATTTTTAGATAATCTTGGAAGTTGGAGCTTCCTTTTGATGTAATTTTCAAGACATATATTAAAAGTTTTTGGTGGTTTCTCTCCCGCAAGGGTTTCCACCTAAAAATATCTTGTGTGTTGTTTATGATGTTATGCATTGTTGAATGGTGTTGTTAACTATTCAATTCTTACATTATATGATTAAAATTGTTAAAAAATGTCCAATACTCATTCACCCCCTTCTCATTATTGGTGAATATTCCAACAATTTGTATCTGACCAAATTCCTTCAATTGTAGTCTAACATTTGGAAGGATGATCTTTGGAGAACGGAGATGGGAAGGTCAAGGAAGAAAGTCGCCAAGCATTCAAAGGAAATAAACGAAGTCCCCTCAGTTGCTATGATTTCAAAAGCCATTTAAGATGAAGAATAGTTCTATGAAACAAGATATGTAATTTGGAGCACTAACACGAAGATGTCCTTGAAAGTCTTGTTGATGAAGTATGGGAATCCATTTTTACTGGAAGCACAAGTACAAAAGAGTCAAAAGAAGCAATGGGCACCATTTTAAGCACCCTATCAGATTTTGTGAAATTCAAAGTGGTCAATATCCTTCATCCAAAAGTATTTGGGAAAGGATACAACAAACATATGTAGAAGAAGAAGGAGAAATGGGCGTGGAGAGAGAGTTGATCAATGGCTTCAGTGATATTAGAAGAACAAAGAAGAAAAGTCATATAATAAAAGAAGAAGTTTCTCTCCTAAGGCTTCAAGTGGAGGAAGCAGAAAGGAAAGAATCTTGACAAGCCAATTAGAGGAATATATTTAGAAGTATATGGAAAAAGTTATTCAAAAGCAAAAGGGATATATGCAACTCTAGGTGAAATAAATAGGCTCAAGGAATGGTAGAAGGAGAAAATATAGAATGTTGAAAAGAAAAATCATGTCATTAATGAAAAGGAACAAGAAATTGCTCACTTAAAAATGAAGATAAAAGAAGAAAGTGAAGTTCCATGCAATGAAGGCATCAGTTCCAAGCCCCCACAAAGCAAGCTTGAAGAGAAACTTGAAAGAAAAATCCTTCAAAGTCAAAATAAAAGTGAAAGTCAAAATAAAAATAAAAGTGTTGTTGATCCAAGGAGTTATGTTGATTAGTAAAGGTCTAAGCCTCCTCTAAGGAATAATGTCTTTAGAAGATCCACAACATCAAGGTAAGTTGTTTCATGCAGGTACCCTAGTATATTTCCTGGCTATTATTTTTCATGTATAGATTATGGGCATTAGGCTAGGGATTTTAAAGCTTATCAAGGACATTATCAAATATATAGAAACAAGCTTGTAGGTACGCGAGATAGATATCCATATGGAATCATCAACAAAAAGTATATGTAAGTTGCTATGTTCAAGTATCATGTAGAATGCTTCAAATTCCATAAATATGGGCATGTAGCTCATGATTGCAAAAACATGATAAGAGAAAAAATTAATATCGAATACACAAAGGTTTGGAGAAGAAAACAAAAGCAACAAGAATAGGTGAACGAAGAATCTCAGAGGTCACACTCTCAGGATTTGTAAATTCATAAGACCACGATAAATATATAGGTACAAAGGAAGATGTCAAGGTTCAGAATGATCTTGCAACAGAGCAGGTGCATATATCATTCTAAATGATCTAGATTGGAGACTCCTAATCCCATGAATTTTGAAGAGAGGAAGTATATGTAGTAGGGATTTTGAAATTGAAATTCTATCCTACAAGTTGTTTAACTTGGGAAGCCTGACTCACAATGGTTTGATGACAGATTTGTGGAATGTATCATGTCATATAGGTTGAATTATCTAGGTACAATTCAATGGTTCGTGATTGTATAAGTATGTATTCAAGTAGGAATTTGTTTTGCAATAGATTCGAAGAAGTCGTCAGAACAATGATCAGCTAATCACAAAATGACATTCTGTGTGAGGCACAATAAGATAGGGGGAGAGAAATTGTCAGGAGTAAAAAGGAAAATTACATGAAGACATAGGGAGATATTTTGTGAGGGGGAGCTACCCTTTTCTATTGATGTCAAAGGAGGAGAGAAATCAAGAATGAAAGATCAAAAGAATGGAGATAGGGGGATCAATAATATCAAGGGGAGAATGTGTGCTACCATCAATGACAAAGGGGGAGATTATTGAATGGTGTTGTCATTGATGTCAATGTCAGTCTTTGATCACTTTTAATATACGTCATTCGATTACAATAACTGGAACTACAAATAGATAATAAGCCCTAGAAGGAACATAAGGACACTCAAAAGTTTAGAAGCCCCTTCAGTGTGATCATGATGCCACACACTTGCTAAGGTAAATGGATGTGAAGGACAACAAATTTTCATGCAAGACTATCATAGGTTGATAGTACTCATCATGCTATTTCTAGTAGTATGTTGCACGCCACATAAGTCCTCATGATTGAGGACATATAGCCCTGAAAGTGTGGTCATGAAATATGAATGATGCTTTTGGTACAAGAATTAAATAAAAATATACTGGTCTTGGTTGAAACAAGTGTTGAAAAAGTCAGTCCTAAAGGAAAATCATATGGACCTCTACACAAACATTAATAATTTGGAGCTATTGTAACAATAATAATATAAAGGCACAAAAATAACAATAGAGGGATTCTATGGGGCACATTAATAACAATATGGGGACAATAGAAGCACAACAATATTAATAAGGGATACAACTACAATAGCAATGGGGGAATCACTAGTATTATAGGGACCTAACATGTAAATATGGCTTTTGTTTTATTTTTATTCCAAATATGCAAGGAATATGTGTTTGTCGATGGTAAGCCTCTCCACATGAAACTCCCCTGAACAGTATTAATATATATTATTATATATATATATATATATATAGATAATACGCAGTCATCTCTCTAAATGTATGGCTCGACTTCACCAAATCATATCACACTACAAAGCTTTATACACTGGTCCAAGATAAGTTGTATGTAGAAAATTTGATGAAACTAACCAATCAAACATGACTATATATGTGTGTGTGTGTGTGTGTCTGTTATATTTGTGTGTGTGTACACACACACACTTAGTTTCATTAAAATTTCTACAAACAACAACTTATCTTGGACCAATGTATAAATCTTTGTAGTGTGTTATGATTTGGTGAAGTCGAACCATACTTTTGTAAGTCAATGATTTAGTTGTAATGCGTTCAACGAGTTTTATTGTAATGTTCGGTGAGATGACCCGCATATGGATCAATATGCTTGTATATTGTCTGATGAGCATGGTATGAACAAAGTAAGCATGGATTAGGTTCAATTTGATTAATGGTAGCATTGGTGTGTTGGTCATAGTGCATATGAAGACTGTGCAGAGCGAATATGCTATGTGTTATTTGGCTAGATCATTTATACTCTTATAGAATGACATCGACCTTGTTCCACTATGTAAATGAAGTGCGATGGTAGCCTCAATACGGGTGAGATCAATCCATTTTTGTTGTCCAACCCTGGGTATTATCTCTGTGTGAAATTGCATGTCAAATCAAATATACATTTGGTGCTATTGTAGCAGCTACAACCACCCTCCAAAATTTTTCTTTAACCTGTTTTGGAGCCTCCCTACCAACCTTCACAGTAGCTTGCCTTGTTTCGTCAAGTCCTCAAGCTTTAGTGTCTTTCTTGCTCAAAGGTAGCCTATCGATCACAGTTTGATCTTTTCCCTTCACAAGCTACTCACCCAGACTTGGTCCAGCTGCAGGCTGAGAAGCTTCCCATTGAAATTTGTGCATTTCTAGATGGAAACCAACCTTCTCTCTAGATATTGCGCAATCCTCTCTGACATCCTACTAGGCTCCGGGATTACGCAATCCTGCCAGCCAACCCTCCCAGCAAGATTTGCGCAAATTTTCCCAGCAGTTGGCTATTCAACCTAGGATTTATGCAAATTTGGGCAGCAGTCAACTGTGCATCCTAGAAATTGTGCAAATCTCCTGGGCAGCCAGCCCATCTCCCAACCAGAAATGCACATTTATCTCCAACAGTCAAGCAGTCTCTTGCATGTGTAGCTGAGTTGACCGGTTCCCTCCGGGACTGAGAAAAATAGAATTCCATGCATGGGTTGTTTCTCCCAAGGCAGCATGCAAAGGCGTCCCTTGTTTCATGGATCTATGTTTAACAGTTGGAGGTTACATGCAAGGAACAATTCAGAAGACTCCCTCCAAGTGTCGCTTCCCCTAGAGTAGAGGTGAAGACACTGTTCAGAGAATGCTTGGGGATGCAGTCGATCAAGTGCCTATGAGCTTGCCTACTCACAAAGACATCAAGCTATTCAGAGACAAGGACATCAAGATATGACAACAAAATCATCACAATGAGTAGCATCATGAACAACAAATGAAGGCAACATATCGAATGCAGTGAACAAGGTGAATGCACCGAGCGTAGTGAATGCAACGAATGCAAGAGGAAGGTTGTTGACAACATCGACATGAAGCAAAGTTGCAAGATCAAGCAGACCAACTAATAATGAAAGCAACTTTGGAGACTCAGGCTATGAATTGAAGGCGTGACCTGAAGATTGTGCGAAGGCAGAGGATGGAAAAAAGTAGGAGTTGTATGTCCTGAAGTAGCAACTCAGGAAGAACATGAAGCTGCACAGACAATCCAATGAGTTGCAGTAGGAACCAGAACAACAGTGGGCACAACATTCACTCACAGATGAAATTGCACCAGTACGAGTTAAGGATCCATCCCAGCAGCTGACACAAATCAAACATGGTGAGCAGTGTTGTTGAGCACATGCAAAGGATCCAGTAGCATGCATGTCGTTGAGCGCACGCATGTAATCCAACCCATTCAACACACTCACCAAGGCGAAGAGAAGAAGGAAGTCCAACTGGGGCTAAACATGCACTTCGATAAGGGATGTGCATGACCACTAACACACACTTGAAGATCAGCACAAACATTATGCATCAATGTGTTGTCAGTTTAACCATACCTAAGAAGACCATGTGCATGTTAACAGACGAGTTGGATGAAGGGGCCAAACCAATGCATCAGTTGAAACGAAGGCCATCGCACTTACACTTCTTTAATAATAAGAGCCATCGCATTTTCATGCATATTTTGTTACTGTAGTTGGACTGTTCTAGTTTGCTTAATGGTATATGTTATTTAACTTACGTACTTGTATATGAACTGATTTGTATGCAATTATATGAATCTTGTTGTTAATGTGTTTTGTATGTTGTTAATGTTGTTACCGGCTGTGTCGACTGCTCTACCAGACATCAGACAAACCTTTCTTATGAACCTTGCTATATCAACTGTCACACTCGTCTCGGACTGATTTGTGAGTGTTGTTCATGTTATCTTACCATGTATTTTCATGTATATTGTCCGATGAGCACGGTATGAACAAAGTAAGCATGGATTAGGTTCAATTTGATTAATGGTAGCATTGGTGTGTTGGTCATAGTGCAGATGAAGCCTTTGCAGGGTGAATATGCTATGTGTTATTTAGCTAGATCATTTATACTCTTATAGAATGACATCGACCTTGTTCCACTATGTAAATGCAGTGCCATTGTAGCCTAAATAAGGGTGAGATCGATCCATTTTTTTGGTGCATCCTTGGGTATTATCTTTGTGTGATTTTGCATGTCAAATCAAATATACATTTGGTGTTGTTGTAGCAGCTACAACCACCCTCCAAAATTCTGCCTTAACCTGTTTTGGAGCCTCCCTACCAACCTTCACAGTAGCTTGCCTTGTTTCGTCAAGTCCTCAAGCTTCAGTGTCTTTCTTGCTCAAAGGCAGCATGTCAATCACAGTTTGATCTTTTCCCTTCACAAGCTACTCACCCGGATAATTAATCTTTGGGCCATACCCTTTTAGAAACAACAATCCAAACTAAATGATTAGTTATTAGACCTTTTTATTTAGTCGATCTAAACTAGAATATTAAAAAAAAAATCCTTTCATTGCTCCTCATAAACCAAGATAGATTGATTCATCCATCCTTTTTAGTGTACAAAGAGGAGTGCTTAATTTTTACTCAAAAAGATGGGGTGTTGATGTATCTATATATGGGTGCTCAGGTTTTTATATTAAAAATTTTCTCCAATGCTTGATTTGTAGTCAAAGAGATGCGGTGATAATGTATCTAGATATGGGTGTTGTGTTTTTTATATTGAAATTTTCTCTTTGTTTCAATTAGAATTAGTAGGGTTTGTTCTTTTTGTTTTCCTTATAATAAACTATTGTTCTCAATTGAAATTGGATCATTTGTATTAATGTTTCTTTTCAATGTAAGTTTGAGGTGCAAGTTACTTATTTTATTTTTAGACTATGATATTTAACACAGTGACCTATGCTTAATAAACTAAAATTAGGAAGGTTTAATAACTTGCTTAGTTTTTTTTATGGTTTTGGTGTAGCTTGTTTGTAGAGAGACTAGAGATTTGTCCCCTAGACAATAACATTCTCTTGCATCTTCGAAATCTTATTTATTGGTTCTATGTGCTTGCATTACCATCTTTTCTTAAATGGTATTTGAAATAGTTATTCAAGAAAGTTTCTAAACATTTCGGCCTTTCATGATAAAATGTTCATTTTTACATTCTCTTGTATGTTTGTTTTGATTAGGTCTATTGAATCAAATTGGCTTTCAATAGGTTTGTTTTGAGTATGTGAGGTTTCTAGTGTCTTATTAATTCAAGTGGAAGAGATCTTTCTTACATATCATTAGATTATGAAGTGACATTGGACATAATTAAGCTTTGGGAAATACCCTTTTAGAAACAACAACCCAAACTAAATGATTAGTTATAAAGAATTAGAAATTTCACAAATATAGTAAACCAATATTAAGTGTGATTTATGGCCTTAAATGAGTTTTGGAGGGTAAACTTTGAAATGCCATAGAACTGAAATTAGAGGTCAATAGAGTGTGTGAGGTCCAATTATTGGATAGAGTTCTTGAGAAAATGCTCCTATAACATTAGAGTTAAACATGAGGCATCTCAGGTCAAGTGCCTAGTGGTTAAGAGCATGTGTTTCCTCCTAAGAGGTCATAGGTTCAAAAACCAGAAGGGGTTAGAGTAGGTATGCCTTCGTAGACAATAATCAAATCGTTGCGTGGAGATGGGTCTCTTGTCCCACAAACAAGGGGGTTTCATACAACAATTTGGTGTCTGGCTTGGCTATGACCTTAAAATTGGATAATAATAATAATTAGGATATAGATTGTTAGAAATTCATAATCTATAAGGGTGAAAGCATGGAGCTGGGTTACACTTTTTGGCAAGAGATGGCACGTTTGGGTGGAAAAAATGATTGCTCAATTGAGCCCTTTTTAAGCGCTCGATCGAGCCGTTTGAGCACTTAAACAATGTAACCCAATGTTATTTAGGAGCTCGATTTAGCCATGTCTTTGCGGCAGTCAAATGAAGGAGATTGGGTTTTGGATCTATTTTCTGGCTCAGATAAGTTTTATTATATGGAATTGGATTTCAATATGTTATTTATTAATTTATATGTCATTGTACTAATTTACTTCATTATTTCTTTTGTGCTTGATAATTAGGTACAACACTAGCATGTTGCCTTCAAAAAGGAAGAAATTGCATTGCAATTGAAAAAGATCCAATACAGTGCAATTTCATTCAGCAAAGAATTAATGCTCTTCAATTTCTTCTAGATGCAATGCAAGAAATTGGGTTGAAGAAAGGGGACTTTAGTGAATCATGTATGGCAAAAAAGGCAAAAGGAACCCCAACCACCATTACATGGAATGTTTGGAAAGATATACATTGGGAGATTCGCAGACATCAAAGATCCATTAGAAGAGGAAAATGAGCAAAAGGAAGCAGAAAATATTGTGGAGGAAGACAATGATGAAACTCTAGAGGACGAAGAGTTTGGATTACGTGACATTGTTAATTAAATTTAAGTTATGCTTGGAAATCAAGCTTTGCAAAGTTTTGACTTTGACATTTTATGAGAAGAATAAACACTCAATTAAGGTTGTTATGAGTTCAATATTTGTAATATGTGATTTTCGCATTAATTTTTAAGTTAATCATTATTTTTTGAAAAAAAAAAAACAAACAAACAAACTATTATTTAACCATTTTTAGTTAAAATTTTCGTATAAAAATTTGTGATTTTGACATGTCAATTCTAGCAAAAAATTATTAAAACATGTAGTTTTTTAGTTATATTTATGTTAAAAATGGTTATTTTTATGTCCATTGTTAAAAAAATATTGTTTTTTAGAAACAATTATTTCATGTGATCGAAAATTAATTAAGGATGTATAAATATGTGAAAGAATATCAAAATTCAAAATATCGACCCTTGCTAATTTTAAAAATGCAAACAATAAAAACCTCACTACAAAAAAATTAAAATTAAAATAAAAAACAACGAAAATATGAAGAAAACAATCACTTCAAAAATATTATAATTTACAAAATAATTATTTACATTTCATACATTAGAAAATTAAAGTCAAAAAATAGGGCTTTTAAAAAAGGGTCTGATGCAGAATACCCACTTTTTTAAAATCACCATGAAAATCACTACCATTCTAAACGTAATATACATAATAAAAATAAAAATAAAAAATTAAAGTGCCAAAAACTATGCTCTAAAAAAAATGCATGTGTTCTGCATCACCCCTTTCAAAATCAGGTCACTTTTTTGCTATCTCTATGAAACGAGTAACAGTATCAGTTCTTGTTTCAAAGTTTACATTGTTTATTACCCATAATTTTATTCATTGTAAGATAGACAAGGAATTGAATTGCTTCCTATATCCAACACTAGAGTGTTAAATGATGGTTGAAAATGGAGGAACCATAAATTTCTCTAGAAAGTACCATAATATCAAGCTATCCATGGGATAATATGTATTGAATAGTCCAATGCTTTCCATTCCAATGGGTGGTGTTGATGTTGTACTAGGAATCCAATGGTTACAATCTTTGGATATGATAGTTTTTAATTTTCAAGAACTCTTCTTGAATTTTTTTTGGGAGGAAAGGAAGTTGAATTAAGGGGTATCACAGCAAAACCAAGAAAGATAATCAGCTCTAATGGCATGACAAAGCTTCTAAAGAAACAACAACAGGGCGTAATTGCACAATTATGCTCACTGTAGGTTCAAACAACGAAATCATCTATTTCTCCATATCTCCAAAAAGTCTTGGACAATCATTCTAAGGTTCAATCAGTGGAAAGTCACACCAAGCATCAACAACAAGTTCTCCAACTCTTAAAGGATAACCTCACTTTGGCACATAATAGAATGAAACAACAGGTAGATAAACATCGCAAGGAAATAAGTAGGTGACTGGGTATTTTTACGACTACAACCATACAAACAAATGTCCCTCAAGCAAGCTAAGAAGGATAATAAATTATTACCAATGTATTGTGGTGCTTACAAGTTGCTTCAAAATATTGGTACTATGGCATACAAATTGGATCTTCCTGCATCTTCCCAAGTACACATTGTTTTCCATGTTTCATGCTTAAAGAAGGTTATAGGTGACAAGCTCCTAGTTCAAACAATATTGACATAACTTGACGAGGAAGGAAAAATCATATTGGAACCTGAATCAATCACAGAAACAAGAACTCGACAACTACGAAATCGATCAATTTTAGAGTATCTCATTAAGTCTAAGAACTTACACGTTGAATATTCCACATGGGAGGATGACAATTTTATACAGAAGCATCCAAAAGTACTCAAGCGTTGAGGACAATAAATTTTTGAAGGAGAGGGGCATGTTAGGCCCCTATAACACTAGTATATTCCCTCATTTTTATTGTTAGTGTATCCCCTTATTGTTATTGTTGTGCCCATGCAGTCCCCATATTGTTATTATTGTGCCCCATAGAAGCCCATTATAGTTATTGTTGTGCCCTTACATTATTATTGTTATGTTGACTCTGATTATATTGTGACCCCTTAGACTCCTGTATATAGAGAGGAGGTTTTGTCATTTGAATCATACAAGAATTGCTCATTTGTGTAATCTAAATGAGGTTTCCCCCTCAGAGAGGCTAATTTTGAATTCAATGGTCTATCTCGTCTTCTATTTTGTGAGTTGGTTGCATAATATAGCCAATACAAAGTGAGAATTAGCAATATGCAAACTTTTCCATGCAAGCATACTAGCACAACCTTGAAGTAACATATCAAATAAATAATATGTAGCAACACATAACTTTATCCTCTACACCAACACATGTATATACATATATCACTTCTCATATAAACTCTATGTCTAACTTCTCAGTAACACAATCTATGACTTATTCAAGAGCGAACATCATTATAGTGCGTAAAAGGACTAGGTTATAGGTGTATTTACGGGTGGCTCTACATCACATAAAACTAAATTCAACATATTGGTGTATTTATGTTCCTCTAATTGCTCGTTTTCAGTCCAACGCTCTATAGGTTCGCATGCAATTTACCAATTGCGCAGATATATACATGATTCATCGTTTTTCGCTACGCATGGGACCGACAATAATTTGGTAATCAGTGAATCTGATATGTGTATATATGAATAGTGTTAGACACTCATTGTTTCTAATGCAACATCGTGACTTACTCAAATCAAGCTTCTCACTCTTCAATTGCACCAAATGCATATCATTGGCATATTATTCGTTCTACATTTTTCATGCTCAAGTCTACTAGAAGGTCTATCCACCGCTACAGGTATAAAACTATAATAATCTAAGCACCTGTTGATGGTGCTCGACCCGCCAACATGTCAAGGGGATCTCCCTGCTAAGAAATCCCAATTATACCTTAGACCGTTTGGTGTAGGAGTCCTCGCAGTGGGTCATAAGGTAATGCCTTGACCGTGATGTCACACAGAGGCAAGTAAGATAACTTTGTTAGTAGCAACGGTGTGACTAAAGCAGAGATTCAAGGAATCTGTACGAGAGGTTCAAACACTTCGATGGGAGAAGAAGGTAAAGGTGAGTTCCAGGTTAAAAGGAATCAGTCCCAACTCGGCTAGGAACACAACGCACAAAGAACATGCACAGCTTTTAGCGGAGCAGTCCACTTGGATGCAGCAGTCACAACATACAAGGTAAGATAACACAAACAACACTCATGGATCAGTCCAAGATGAGTGTGACGATTGATATAGCAAGGTTCATGAGAAAGGTCTGTCTGATGTCTGGCAGAGCAGTTAACACGGATGGTGACAGCATTAACAACATGTGAAACACATTAACAACAAGATTCATATAATTTCATACAAATCAGTTTATATACAAGTATGTAAGTTAAACAACATATATCATTAAGGCAACCAGAACAGTCCAACTACAATAACAACATATGCATGAAAATTTGTTGGCTCTTATTATTAAAGAAGTGTAAGTCACAATCATACAATACACCATGTAAACCTGCTAGCCCCAATAATGGAATGTTACAACCACATCCGTCTACTCCTCCAAAGAGATGTACTAGCTCTGTGCAGTGGAGAAGCCAAGGCACATTACAATATTGTCCAAGTCTTCTTCAAGATAGTCTTAGTAGAAGCTTGGCTAACCAAAAGCCTTTATAATGAGTTATGAGGGACTATTTATAGCAAAGGGTGGGGTGACCCTTGACATTCCCCTTTGTGATAGTTCGACTACCCTCATGACTCTTCACCTACTCTATGAGTGTTACATCCAACTATTGACACTCGACTTACACTTGACATGACTCAACATTACAATGCACATGTACTCATGTGAGACAACATGACTTGAGAAAGCATTGCAAGACATCACTGAAACTCGATCCGTTGTGGTGAGACCAACTCTTTGACATGCTTGTGATGGTGAAGCTGGTGAGCTTATGCTAATCTTAGTCATACGTTATGGTGTGCATGTACCTCATGGTGACATCTTGCTGAAGCAAACTCTTGCCTTTGTTGCAACCGATGCATTTGTTCGGCCCCTTCATCCAACTCGTCTGCTAACATGTGCATGCTCTTCTTGGGTATAGGCGAAACAAACCCACACTGATGCATAGTGTCTGTGCCGATCTTCAAGTGTGTGCTAGTGGTCATTCGCATAACCTTGTTGAAGTGCATGTTTAGCCCCAATTAGACTTACTTCTTGTCTTCGCCTTAGTGAGTGTGTTGAATGGGTTGGATTGCATGTGTGCGCTCAACGACATGCATGCTACTAAATCCTTTGCATGCGATCAACAACACTGCTCACCATGTTTACTCTATGTCAGCTGTTAGGATGCATCCTTAACTTGTACTGGCGCAGTTTCATTCGTGAGTGCATGTTGCGCCTACTATTGTTCATGATCCTGCTGCAACTCATTGGATTGTCTGTGCAACTTCATGTTCTTCCTGAGTTGCTGCTTCAACACATGCAACTCCTTCTTTGTTCCATCTTCTGCCTTTGCACAATCTTCAAGTCATGTCGTCACTTCATAGCCTGAGTCTCCAAATTTTCTTTCATTATCAGTGGGTCTGCTTTATCTTGCGACTTTGCTCCGCCTCTATGTTGTCAACAACCTTCTTCTTGCATTCATTCCATTCGTTGTTTTCACTACATTTGCTGCATTCAGTATGCTGTTGTTGGGCCGTGAATACGACCACCTTTTTAACACTTATTTCATCCATTTTTACTTTTCTTTATCATGTTATTAATCACGGTTTATCATATAATTCTATTTTATAACGATTTATGCTCTTATCAATGAATATTATTTATTCTCCTTTATTTCTAATAAATTGATGATTATGAATGATTTTATCAATGATAGTTTCAATAAATTAGTTGTAACATTATTCACCATTTTTAACCTCCAAGATAATTTCTAGATTGAAGATTTGACCATTAAATGTGCCAACTCAGAAATTCGCTAGAATAAGAAGTGACAATTTTGTAGTTGAGATTCTGAGCAAATGAAGAAGAATTTGGAAAATATGGAACATGGATTTTGTCTAGAATGGACCCAATTAACTTTACTAAAAAACGGTTTGCCCAAATTCGGCTTGTATTGAGAGAAACGCGGGGTTCTTTGAGCATGATTTTCTCAGATTTGTTGTTGCGGCCGTCCTCCAAATCTCAGCTGCAAAGCCGAATTCGCCTTGCTCTTGTTGAAAGATAGATGGAAATATATTTTCTTGTTGATCAATTGGTTGGAAACAATCCAATTTTGTAATAGAAATGTTGTAATTATCTTTGTTGTAACTTCCCTCTGATCTCTCTATTTAAATGAAAACAGAGATCAGAGATGAGGATGGAAAAATGATGGAAAAAATGGATAGATGGAGAATTGAGGATTCAGAATTAGAGATTCAAGAATGATGATGGATTATTCATGATAGGATAGAATAGGAGGAAAAGGATATTGTTGCATGTTGTAATTCTCAAGCTTTTGTTGTTGTAATGATTTCACAATTTGATGATTAATATATGATTTGGGAGTTGTTGCTCATTCTTCTCATCTGAAGTAGCCCAGCAGCGTCCACTGGCGGCTAAGGGCCCAGCCACTGGTGGATTACGCTGTTGTTGTATTATATCTTTACGCTTCATGTGTGGTTTGATCTCTTTCTTTTACTTTGTTCAGTAATCTAACGCACTTTAATGTTTTACATATCAACGTTGTTATATATACTTGATTGGATACTATCGTTATCTGCAACATGAATGCTATGTTATCATTTTAACTTTGTATCGCATTGTTGTTCCTTTTGATAATTGATATAACATTGTTGTTCCTTACAGATTGTCATTTGATTACAGATTAACCGCGTTGTATGTTCCTAAATCGGTACAACTGTATGATGTATTCGTAAATTGTGACTGTTGTTTATTCAGGATTGTTGTTCCGTTACAATTGTTGTTACTTTATAGTTGTGATTCATGTGTATTGTATCAAACCTCAGATTACTGTCCCTTTTAATGATAAGTGTGTTGCGTGCTTGACTTGGGTTGCTGTACATTCAGATTTAATCCGTTGTTCTATACTTTATCTTTGATAATCTGTTGTTCCATTTCTGTTTGCTATTCAATTCAAAGGATGTTACTCAATTCTTGTTGTTCAATCCTATTTATAAAAGTAGATGATGTTCCATTTCTTAATTGTTGTTCCATTTTCTATTATTTGCGTTATTGATTGCTTTATTACAGCGCTGTCAACTGTAGAGAACATTGGTTACTGCTTCCTCATTCTCAGATTGATTGTCTTGTTCTAGTTTGATTTTAATTATATCAATCTCTAGAGGAATGAGTTATTGCTATTGGATCCTCGATTGATGTTTGCTGAGTGAATAATTGGATTTTAGAGCATTTGAGTTTATGTTATTGTTAGATTTCTTTTTCAAGCATTCATTTACTTTTGGATTTTAAGCACTATACTGCAAAACATTACTCTTGAGTAAATAGCCGCCTCATACTGAGTACACTCTTGAAATAAAAAGTCGTCCCTGGGTTGAAAATTAATGTGAAGGTAATTAGGAGTTAAAAAGACACATTTTTATTGCTCGACATTTTGGCGCCGTTGCCGGGGAGAGTGTAGCCATTTTTAAGAGAGTAGTGTGCATCCGATGAGTGTCTATTAGGAAAGAATTAGGTATTAAAAATGGAAGGTAAGAACCTACGTACGAAGCATGTAAAATCCCTGCTCCTCCGCCCGCTTTTCAACATAATTGTTAAAGAACTTAGAGTAGAAATAGATGTTTGAATTTTTGTGTGAATAACTAGAAAAAAAAAAATAGAAATTTTGAAAAACAAATCTCATGATTTCCCTCAAGTGGTGATGTAAGCACCACCCATTTTACTAACTAATTGACAGGAACATTTGAAGAAGGAGCCTCGAAGAAACACATGAAAAACATCTTATATTATGGTAAGAAATGGCTCATGTTTCTACTTTTGAATTTCCTATCAAAGATCTAGGAGGAGTGACACAAATGCACATAATTCCCCCATCTTTACCAAATTTTCATGGTTTAGCAAATGAATATCCAGATACATTCTTATTTGAGTTCGAAATACTTTGTAGAGGATATGATTATTGTACTAATGATCAAAGATTGAAAGTTTTTCCTCTTACTCTAAAAGGAGAAGCTCTCCGATGGTTCATGAGCCTAGGTGGGAATTGCATCCAATCATGGTGTTACATTGAAATTTGTCACCATGACTATCTGCAGTTAATATGGCTCCATCAATAGTCATATTATCCTCCTTTTCAAGCCTAATACCTCTGCTCTCCATGTCAAACTTCAAAAAAGAGAGAAAGTCATTGAAAATCATGTTTATCTCTGGGTACGCAGGTTCTCTCTACCTTGCCTGCATGTACGCATCCCAAGCTCATTGTACCTGCGTACTTGTACTCTCTGTAAGACAAGGGATGGGTGTGTGCTCCTGTAAAGGTCAAAAGGCGCGAGTTTCATCTTAAAAAAGTTACTTGTGGTCACTTCTAGAGCATTCTAGAAGAGTGTTTTACGTGTATTGAGTGCCTCCAGATGGTTCATGCATCCCTATGATAGAGGAACTTATCCCATCAAGAGAGGAACTACCCCATCTAAAAGAGGGAGTATCCAATTGATGTTGGACCTGAATAACTTCCTCTAGAACACTATAAATACAGGCATTGGGCCAGAGGAGGGGAGGTTGAAGGCTGAACATTCCAAAGGTTAGATGCTGCTGGAATTAGGACTTCCTTGTAGAAGCTTGTGAGGAGAGATTACCATCGTTTCTTGTTTCATTTGGAAGTGGGTGAGCTTGTCAGAGTAGAGGAAAACTCTTGCTGGACCCTGGGAGGAACTTGCACAACACCAAGGCTCAGGTTGTAATGGTTTCTTTTTGTTTCCTATTAATACAAATAAGTCCATTCTTCTCAATGGTTTGTTGTTAATGAATTGTTTCATATACTCCTTGGTCTATATGTTGAATATGCTTTGTTTTATGGAATATTCAGGTGTTATGTAATCGTTTGATTGTTAGTGTATGCAGGTTTCAAAGTGAAGGAGGAGCTCATCTGGATCGACAAAGCTAGGCTGCTACAACAAGCATTGGACTTAAGGTAAGATCGAAAAACACTTAGTTTCTCATAGGATAATGCATGTTTAGAGAAGGATTGCTCTTAATTGTCTTGTTTGTCACTACAGAGTCTTAGACTCCTAGGGAGGTTAGTTTTGTCAGC
>APFE031254911.1:0-39181 GCA_000404065.3 Pinus taeda | reverse complement strand
AGAGTAGTTAGTCTGATAGTTAAAGTTTTTTATTTGAGTATGGGAATGCCTACCTCAGCGATGATATAATCTTATACATGTATTTTGTGTTGAAAATTGCAGGTTTTGACCAGGCTCTCCACAAGATAATCCTTGAAATGATAAAGTACTTCACCCTTCCTAGATGATATAAAACCCTTATCTATTACAGGCTTCGCACTTTAGGGGGCAATCTGTTACACTAAAATTTGTCACCAGGACTATCTGCAGTTAGTATGGCTCCATCAACAGTCATACTATCCTCCTTTGTCAAGCCTTATACCTCTGCTCTCCATGTCAAACTTCAAAAAAGAGAGAAAGTCATTAAAAATCATGTTTATCTCTGGGTACGCAGGTTCTTTCTACCTTGCCTGCGTGTACGCATCCCAAGCTCATTGTACCTGCGTACTTGTACGCTCTGTAAGTCAAGGAATGGGTGCGTACTCCTGTAAAGGTCAAAAGGCGCGAGTTTCATCTTAAAAAAGTTACTTGTGGTCACTTCTAGAGCTTTCTAGAAGAGTGTTTGACGTGTATTGAGCGCCTCCAGATGGTTCATGCATCCCTATGATAGAGGACCTTATCCCATCAAGAGAGGAGCTACCCCATCCAAAAGAGGGAGTATCCCATTGATGTTGGAACTGAATAACTTCCTCTAGAACACTATAAATACAGGCATTGGGCCAAGGGAGGGGAGGTTGAAAAGCTGAACATTCCAAAGGGTAGATGCTGCTGGAATTAGGACTTCCATTGTAAGTTTGTGAGGAGAGATTACCATCCTTTCTTGTTTCATTTGGAAGTGGGTGAGCTTGTTAAAGTAGAGGAAAACTCTTGCTGGACCCTGGGAGGAACTTGCACAACACCAAGGCTCAGGTTGTAATGGTTTCTTTTTTGTTTCCTTAATACAAATAAGTCCATTCTTCTCAATGATTTGTTGTTAATGAATTGTTTCATATACTCCTTGGTCTATATGTTGAATATGCTTTGTTTTATGGAATATTCAGGTGTTATGTAATCGTTTGATTGTTAGTGTATGCAGGTTTCAAAGTGAAGGAGGAGCTCATCTGGATCGACGAAGCTAGGCTGCTACAACAAGCGTTGGACTTAAGGTATGATCGAAAAACACTTGGTTTCTCATAGGATAATGCATGTTTAGAGAAGGATTGCTCTTAATTGTCTTGTTTGTCACGAGAGAGTCTTAGACTCCTAGGGAGGTTAGTTTGGCCAGCAAAAATAACTCTTTCCGCATGACACATGGGAGGACATGAAGAACATATTCTTGAAGAAGTACCAAGACTATTACAAATCCAATGAAGATATTTTCGGTATGATACAAGGGGAAGATGAAAGTTTGGAGGACTATGTAGATTGATTTCAATAAAACCTTCAAAAATCAAAGCATAAGTATTTCCAAAAAGAGATCTTAAAAACACTCCTTCTTAAAGGAATAAAAGATGAATTCTTAGAACTCTTAAATCTGATAGGAAAAGGTGATGTTTTTCAGTTGTCATATGATGATGTTTGTGAATTGTGCATAAGGTATTCAAGAGGAATCTCCAAGGCTGGTAAGATTCTAGAGATGTTTGTTCTTTCTTTTCCAAATCTGCTACAAGAATAGGAGACATAAGAGCTGAAATCAAAGATTTACTTGAACATTTTAAAGTTGATTTTACTAGATCTCTAAGCTGAAAATTGGATGTTTTGCAGGTTCAGAAAAATGAAAAATTTGATGAAGTGTTTTGCCCTCATGACCGAAAGGAGCATACCATAGATGGTTACTCTTCCTTATCTAGGATGGAAGTATCATATCAAAGAGGTGAGGAAGTTCCAACAAGGTCAAAACCATGGAAATCATGGCCTACACGTATGGTTCAAAACACTTCTTCTCCATTCTCTTACTTGCATAATCCATTATGGAATACTCATGTTCTAGGGCAGCCATGTCAATTTCAATATAACCACCAATCTTATCTATAAGTTTGGCATGGTTCACCTTATGATTGCATGACTACTCTCCCTCATCTTGTAGCACAAGCACATTCTCCATATTCCCCACCAACTCTTCCACAACATCCTGCTTTCATATCAAATTTATCCACTCAATCCAACCAACCACATCATCACAATGCTCCATTCCTTACACATTTTCCTGCTCAACTAATTCCACACCCTCACCACAATAAACCAGTACAACATGCTTACAATGTTGAACTGCCAAATTTACCTACCCTTCCCACCCATTCTATCTCACATGTGCCATTAGAGAAAACTTACAATGAGATTCAGAATGTTTCAAATTCAAAAATTGTAGAAGCTATGGAAGAAAATGAGGTTTCTTTTACTATGCATCAACAAGCTATTTTAAAAGCTCATGAACTTCATGATATGATGGCTATGCGAAATCAAAAAAGTAAAGGATATATTGAAGATTGGTTTCACTCCATCATTTGTTTGCAACATCACTCTATGCTTCAACAATTTTTGATACCATTTTTTGAAGGGAAGTTGGCTTTTCAAACCCTAATATCCATTAACATGCATTTTTCAAATTTGGGTATGTGCATACGTGAAGCCTTACTTCGAAAATGGCTCCACTAGAAGTACTCATATACGTAGTCATATTAATTTTTCAAATCAAAATAGGTTAGTGTAGAAAATAAAATAAATAAGGGAATAAATAAATGCATTTTGTTTTTTTATGTAAAACTAATTGTTTTTTGTTGCAACATGCTATGCAAATCAACATTGGTGATAATTTTTTAATTCATTTGTGTATGTAGATGACTTATAATGGAAATAATAGTTCTACAAACACTCATATTCACTTTTATCACCAATTTGAAAAAATGCTTCAATATCATATTTTTTTTTGGCTTGTAGGCTTGATGGAATTTCTGGGAAAACAGTGGGGACAGTCATGTTTTGAGGGACCAAAAGGGAATATTTTTTAAATCTGTTTCTATCCTAAGTAGCCCTTGATGTCTACTTTCCAACCCAATTTGAATCACTCAATTTGGATTTGAAACGAAAAAGTTAGAACCAAAACATTGACCGAATGTCTAGCGGACAACTCAGGAACAGAGTTGGGACAGTTCGTTTTTGGAGGCCTAAATGAATGAATTTTTAAAACCTGTTTCTATGGTAGATTCTCTTATGAATCTAGTTTATAATTAAATTATAATCACTCATTTTCGATATTGTATGGGGAATATATGATCAAAATACTGACTGCCTATCGTAAATCAGCACTCTTAAAACTCTGTCTTTCCGGCTGTTATTTACAGTATTTGACTTAACAATTCTTCTTGTCTTCAAAACCTGTTTCTATTAGAGATAAATAAATGAATCTACTTTAATTTCCAATTTGAATCATTCAAATCCGACATCAAACGAAAAAGTTATGCTTGAAATATCAATTGTTGGTTTAAGACGGGTAATCGAAAATGACTCTATTATGCAAGTTGTTCTAACTAAAATTGACATATGATATCATTGAATCTTTAAAGTATTTTTCTACTGGAGATAAACCTTTGAATTAGCTCTCATTTGGATTTGGAATCACTCAATTTCGACGAAAAACAAAGAAGTTGTGATTAAAACACTGCAGGTTAGCATGATTGGCCACTGCTCTCCCGCAGGTAACAAATAAATTTTATTTTGTTATTTTCTTCGTGGATTTGTTCTACAGAGTAATTACTTGTTACTTTTTTGCATAATTCTTGGATTAGGGGAGCCTGCGCACCTCTCTTTCTCCATGATTTAATGTTTTATTGCAGGTAGATACTCGTTTTTTTGCAGGTCTTGGGAAAATAAAGAAGGTCAATTATGGACGAGTGATTTTTGAAAGAAATTTTAATGAAACAAAGGAATTTCATCTAACTCATTACCCAACGGATTCATAATAGAAGAAATGAAGAATTGATTTCCATTTGAAGATTCATGTCTTATCACTGTTGCCAAAACATTTTTCAAAGATATCATTTTTTTTACATAATATCATAGCTGTTGTAACTTAATTTACTTATTTACATACTGTTTTTTAAAATAAAATGTTGTTTCTTTTCTGATTTCTCTTATATTTTGTGTTTTAGGTGTTGTTTCATTCAAATTGTAACATATCTTTAGCATCAATGCCGTGAACATCTAATTTGTTTTTTTTGCATGTTTGCATTTTATGATTGTCCATTTTGTTGTTCTTTTTTCAAATTTTGCTGTTCATTTTCGAAAGAAACAGCACTTCTGCACTTTCACATTTTTGTTGTTCATTTCCAAAGGAACAACATTTTCACATTTCTGCTGTTCATTTTCCAAAGGAACGGCATTTGCATTTTTGTTGTTCCTTTTCTAAAAAAATGACACTTTTAGTTTCTACTGTTCCTTTTCCAAAGGAACGGCACTTGCGTTTTTGTTGTTCATTTTCCAAAGAAACGACACTGGTGTTTTTGTTGTTCCTTTTCCAAAGGAACGACACTTTTTATTTTTGTTGTTCTTTTTCCAAATGAATGGCACTTGCGTTTTTGTTGTTCCTTTTCCAAATGAACGACACTTTTGATTTTTGTTGTTCCTTTTCCAAAGGAACGGCACTTGCGTTTTTGTTGTTCATTTTCTAAAGGAACGACACTTTTAGTTTTTGTTGTTCCTTTTTCCAAAGGAACGACATTTGCATTTTCACATTTTTTGTGTGTATTTTTGCTTTTTGGTGTGCATTTCATTTGTTGTTCCCTACAAGGAACAACACTTTTTTTGAGTGTTTTTGTTGTTCCTTTTCCCAAATGAACGACATTTGCATTTTCACACTTTTTTGTGTGTATTTTTGTTTTTTGGTGTGCATTTCCTTTGTTGTTCCCTACAAGGAACAACACTTTTTTTGAGTGTTTTTTTTGTTCCTTCAAAGAAGCGACACTTTGGGATTATTTTCGAGAGCAACCCTTCCTTCCGCTTGTGGGATTATTCTTAGTTCATCTTAATCACATTATAATGATTCACTTTCATGGCATGAAGTACACTATTTTTATGAGGACACGAATTATGGATTCTTTTGAAGCAAGTTAATATCATTCACGTTATGATCTTTAACAAAGCAGCTCCTTGATGATAGATTCTTTTCAAAAAAGACACAATTATTTATATACTACTTTACTGCATTGTTTTTTGTTGAACATGATATTGATTGATCATCTTAATACCATGTTGGTTCCACCCTTCTTGGTTATAATCTTCTATGTCTGTAATAAATGAGATTATGGGTGTATTTTTTTCTATTGACATGTTCAACTTCTTCCACCATCCCTACTCTTAAGGAGTACCGAGCCTCCCTCTTTTTATCATAAAAATGTGTAATAACAACAAAATTTTGTTCGCAGATGGAGGATAGGGGGTCTCATTACGAGCCAGCCTACCATGTTCATAAGGTTGTAACAAAATGACATTCCCATTATGGCCACCACACCAGGGTTATGATCCATTGGATAGTCAAATTATCCTTGGAACAGGAGGTCTCATCACAAGCCGGCCTGATCACTTTTGCTACATCCCAGTGAATGGCAGTGTAGTTATCTGGTTACCACGCTAGCACACTAATCTCTTCTGTAGAACAACACTGGAACTCTCCATTTGTAAATTGAGGATCCTGGCTCATATGGGTTAAAAAGCAACCCTATCGAGGCTATCGACGCCTGCTAGTAGCAGAGGCTCTGCTTATGGTATTGAAGTTATATTTTATCGTCAATTATCATTATAATACCCTCTCTTTTTTTCTTTTTTTTTTCTTTTTTTTCTTTTTTTTTTTTAACGAAGTCGGGTACTTTTGTATTATAAAAAACAGAAACAAAGTTCTATTACATTACTGTCTTGAGGTTGGGCGAAGAGGATCAAAACCGGGTGCGCAGACCCACTTTCCTCAATTCTGCCTCTATGGTAACTGAAATTGAAAAGGGAACGGCTATATTGCCTAACATAAACGTCTCCTATATAGCTAAATTTACAATGCATGGATTTTAGGGGAGTTTCTGGGTGACCGAGTCATCGGGCATGGGAACTTTCTTGACACTTGCTTTGGTGGAAGCTGAAGCTTGGTAGCTCTGAGTGAGAGTTTTGATCTGTTCTATTGCTTCCTCTAAGTGACTGCACCTCCCTTTCAGACTTTCTATTTCTTCCTTCTGCTTCTCTAGTTTCTTGCGCTTCAATCTGCTGTCGGATTCATAGTCGCTCTTCAACTCGTTGAAGTGTTTTACAAACCTGTTGATCATAACTGTGTGAGCCTTGCACATGGTGCATTCTTTGTTGAAGAGCTGGTCCATGGGTTTAATAACTCGTTGTTGCGCGTTCTAGTTGCCTTGTTGATCCTCCATATTGCTGGGTTGATTGCAGGAATCTGAGTGGTGGGAAGATTGGTGAACAGTGTGGAGAAGGGGATTTAAGAGGAGAGCAAAACAGAGAGAGTGAATCAGAAGGGAGAAGAGCGGATGGCGCTGGAAGCTGTGGAGAGGGAGCAGCGGAACAATGACCAAGCCTCTGCAGCTGCCCAGAAACATGAAGTCAGTAAGACAAAAAGACTCAGATCTGAAAAAATCGATTACCAGTAATGAGGAGCAGGGCTCTGCGTTCCTCCAGCTGATGGCGGTTTTCAAAAGATGACCCCTCTTGTAGATGTTGTGGAGGAAGACTCGGCCTGAGCAGCTCCAGAGGACCAAACTGTGGAGGTGCTGGTAATCACAAACTGGCTCACAAGGATAACACCACAGGGGGGCGGGGCAGAGGGGCGGTGCAGAGGGGCGGAGCAACTGGCTCTCACAAACGCTCACAAGGATAACACCATCGCTCCCGGCATAGACCACTATTCCTGACTGATGAAGGAGCAATGAAGATCTGTGAAAGCCGGAAGGGAGGGAGGAGATATAAAAGGCAAGGGGGATGCATTCATGGTGCCTGAGCGATTTTTTTGCATCAGAGACCGAGGGAGGATCTGGCTTCAGATTTGAAGTGCGATCTCCAGGGGGACTGAGGGGAAACATACCTGAAAATTCAGGATAAAATTCACGGGGATGATGAGGGAGCATGGCGCTAAGGTCGAAGGAAATGATGGGAGGCGGCAGCATGGAGAAGGATAGAGGATCGAGGTAAGAAAGACAGATGCTGAAGTGGATTATTTGACAGATTTGGAGAGGGCTGACCTGATAGCTCGGCTGACATGGAGGGGTCTTATGGGATTGCTCTTTCATATGTTCTGTCGTCCTCACGTACCTGGCCTTGCTTCCTTTTGACTGCTTCATTTGCTAGAAAATCCGCCTCTGCGTTGTGATATCTGAGAACATGCAAGAAGGTTATTTCCCCCATGTCTCTGAGATTGTCTATAATCCTTCCTCTGGTGTTGTTGAGACCTTCCTTTATGAATTCTTTCCCTGTGTTCATAGAAGATATGATGATGGCCGAATCCCCTAGGATGATGGCGTTCCTCAAGCCCTTTTGGGATAGAATTGTGGAACCTAGTAGCAGACTGTAAGCTTCAGCTGCGTTGTTTGAAGCTTTCCCAAGACCCCATTCATATCGACAAATGGATGTCCCATTGTGATCTTTTATTATGCCTCCTGCACCTGCTGCTCCAGGGTTGTTCTTTGATGCTCCATCAAAGAAGAGAGTGGGGCGATTTTGGGAGCGTATCCATTGATGTATCTCTTCTTTAGTTCCCCTGAGCTTCCAGATGGGCTTATGATGTGCTTTGCTCTTAGGGGGAGGATTTTGGGTGTGGCAGATGTTAAACTTATTATACCAGTCCTTTTCCTCTTGAGCCCAGCTCGTCTGGTCTGGAGTAGTTATGGAGTTTGCACTCACCGCTTCGGATATGTTGGCCTTCGTCTTTGCAATTATAGTGACCGCTTTAGGTTGTATATTGTTGAAAACATAGTTGTTCCTGGCAAGCCAGAGATTCCAGCAAAGGGTGGCGGGGATGCACTTCCAAACTCTGATGATATTGTTTTTGCCTTTCTTTGAGTGAGGATATTCTTTTTTCCAATTTTTCTGAAGGATGTGCACCTGATCGTAGTTTCCTCAGGCTTCCAAAGGGCTTGCTAGCTGATTCCAACATCTCTGAGTGAAAGTGCAGAGGAGGAAGGAGTGTTGTATAGACTACTCCTCTGCTTTGCAGAAGCAGCAGATCGAGGGCCCTTGGATTCCTCTCTTCCTCAGGTTTTCTGCTGTTAGGATTTTCCCTTTTAAAAGGGTCCAATTGAAGTGTTTTACCTTGGGGATGCATTCTGACTTCCATGTAGCTGTGTGGAGGTTCCAATTAGCTGTAGGATTTCTATTTTGGATAGATTTGTATCCTTCTCTGACTGAGAAGGTCCCTCCACAAGTGTCCCATATATATCTGTCTTCTTTCTCTTTGTTGATTGGGGCTGATCCAGAGAGGGAGGACTTCAGGTTGTGCCATAACTCTTTGAGATCTTGAGGTAGCTGCAGCTCTTTCCAATCTCTCCATCTATTTTGATTCCAAGAAGAGATGTCATACAAAGTGGCTATCCTTCGATCTTCCATCCATTCCTGTAAAGGCCTGAACTCTTGCAGTTGGTTCCTAGGATTGGAATTCATTATTCTGTCTGCCCAAATCTTGGTGTTCTTTCCGTTACCTGGGAGTTTGGAGACATTTTCTCTGAAGTGACGCAAGACTTTCTTGATTAAGCGCCACACCGGAGTGCAGGGTCTGTCTACTATGGAGTCATTGAGGATGTTGGAGTTTGGGCCGCTGAGGTATTTTCTTTTTATTGTCTCAACCCACCACGATCCCTTTCCTGAGATGATCTTCCAGATCAGTTTGAGCCCCAGAGCCTGATTAGAGAGACTTGGAATTTTCATAGAGAGGCCTCCTTTTTCATAAGGGAGGGTGACTTGACCCCAGTTGACTAGGCTGAACTTCTTTGTGTCCTGCTTTCCTCCCTGCCAAAGGAAGCTTCTCATTATAAGTTCCATATGTTTGTGGATGCTGGCGGGAGCCATAATTACCGCATATTGGTAGATTGGGAGACCTGAAAGGACAGCCTTTATGAGGATAGATCTGCCTGCTAGGTTTAGCCAGGAGACTCCCCAACTCTAAAGTAAACTTCTCATCTTCTCTATATGTTTTGTCCATACCTCTGCTTTGTTGTATCTGATGTGGGACGTTCCATGTGTAGATTTTACATTTCCTGTTGTTTAGTTTGCCCCCGGATACCTGTAGGAAAGCATCCAGAACTCTTTTGAACCTCCTTGCCATCAAACTAGAAGCTCCCCCTATTAATAGAGTATCATCCGCGAAAAGCGAATGATTTATCTCCTTTATTCCTCTTTCAATGCATATACCCGTTATCTCACGTTTAAGGCGGAGATTTTCTAGGTGAACACTTAGAGTTTTTGCCATGATAATGAAAAGGAAGGGGGATAGCGGGCAACCTTGCCTTAAACCCCTGGAACTTCTGAAGAAATTGCTCGGACGACCATTGATCAGCGGGGCGGTCCAAGAGTTGGAGATACACCCACTTATGATGCTGACAATATTTGAGGAGAAACCGAATTTTTTCAGGGCTGCTCTTAAGAAGGAATGGTCCACTCTATCGAAGGCGTTGGCCATGTCCAACATAATAATCATTCCTCGTTCTCCTTTGTTGAGACTGTTGTGGATGGCTTCCTGTATTAAGATAACATTATCTATGATCTGCCGCTTTGGGACAAATCCTCCCTGGTTCTCGGAGATTATAATGGGGAGGAGTTTCTTGAGCCTGTTGGTGATTATTTTTGTTATGATCTTGTACGAGACATTGCAAAGGGATATAGGGCGGAATCTATCAAAAGATTTGGGGTTTTCTTCCTTGGGAATCAAAGCAATGTGCGAGGACTTAGTATTATCCCCCAACTTGTGCTTTCTAAAGGCGTTTTTAACCATTCTCACGAAGTCCTTCCTTATAGTTTCCCAGTGCTGCCTGAAGAATGCAACAGTGAAGCCGTCCGGCCCCGGGGCCTTATCTTGTTGCATGCTAAAGGTTGCTTCTCTAATTTCTTCTTCAGTGGGGTCTTGCTCCAGCTTGCTGTTATGTTCCTCCTTTATTTTGCTCTCTATTGGGCTGAGAAATGTTGCGCTATCAATTTGTTGGGAGTCTGTCGTGAGGAGAGCCTTGAAGTGATCAAAGGTTGCGTTCTTTATCTCTTCTTGCTCCTTCAGTTCTCTCCCATCCACTTCGATTTTTTCAATTTGGTTTCTGGCTCTTCTGGTCTTGACGTTGTTGTGGAAGAAAGAGGTGTTTTTATCCCTGGCTTTCAACCATAGGCAGCGGGATTTCATTCTTTGTTCCTCTTCCTCCACACGATTTTACCTATATAGCTCCTTATACATGTTTTTTTCCCTCTCTAGGTCCTCTGGTGAGTGTTGAATTTGTTATTTTTCTTTGTGCCATCTCTCCATCTCCGCCAGCACGTCGTTTTTCTTTTCTCTTTCCGATCTTGCCGTCTCCCTCGCCCACTGTTTTATGACTGTCCTTAAATGTTTTAGCTTTGTTTCCCATACAAAGTGTGGTGAGCCCGAAACTTCCTTTGCCCACTGATTTCGCACAAGAGAGCGGAAATCTTCATGGCTGTCCCAAGACTTATTGTATTTGAAAGGAAGAGGGCCTAAATTTTTCCCTTTATCCAAGGTGAGGACCACCGCCTTATGGTCCGATGCTGTGCCATGGATTATGTGACTTCTGATTGCTTGGAAGTTGCTTGCCATCCCTTCCTGAATGAGAAACCTGTCCAACCTCTCTTTTATATTGTGGGATCCTGCTCTCTTGTTGGACCAAGTGTATTTGCCATCCGACAAAGGGGTGTCGATCAGGTTGAAGAGCTGGACGATTGTTTCTAGCTTGTCTCTCGATGGGTCTGAGCGGAAGTTCCCACCGAATTTTTCTTCCACCTGCCTGATTAAGTTCATGTCTCCCCCTAGGATTATCAGACTACTGTGGATGGAAGAGAGATCCGCTTCTAAAGTGTTCCAGCAGCTGGTTTTGTCTCTGTAGTGATTGGGTGCATATATGTTATAGATGAAATAGACCTCTTGCGTACTCTTGTTCTTTAGGTCTGTTCTGATCCACCAGTTGCATAGCTGAGAGTTGTTGATTTCCCACTTATTTTTGTCCCATAATGTGCCTATTCCCCCTGAGGCCCCATCTGAGCCTTTTGAAGTGCCTGAGTAGTTTTTGAATCTTTGAGTTTGGAGAATGAAATCCTTCTCGGTAGTTTTGGTCTCCTGGATTAGGAGAATGTCTGGCTGTTCCTGATTCAGAAGATCCTTGATTGCTTTCGCCTTTAGGGAAGAGCCCATCCCCCTACAGTTCCAAGAGACCAAATTCATTATTTACCGGTTGTGCGGTGGAGTCCTGATTTCTCCTTGGCTTTTTCTCCATTCCCTTTTAACTTGCCTAAGAAAGAGTCCATGGGTTGCTGAGTGCCGGTTTCCATCTCCTTAGCAGCTATTTCATCTCTCAGATATTTGTTCGATTTTCTGCCAACTTTTCTCGGTTGGTCTGATGGTTGGTTCACTTCCTTTGCTTTGTTTCTGGTGAGGATTCTCTCAATGGTGGGGGTAGGGGAGGGGGGAGGATTGGAGCAAGGAGAAGATGGGCGCGGGGATTGAGGGGGGGAAGACGGAACTTCTGTTGTTAGGGATTCAAAGGGGTTGGGGGAAGAGGGGAAGGCTGAGGGAGGAGGGGGAGGAGGAGGAGGAAGGCTTGTTGCCAGAGGAGCAGAGGAGCTAGTGCCCGGATTAGGAGAGTGCTTTTTCTTTTTAACTTATTCCCAAGAGCCCCCTGCAATTTCCTCATTATGTTCTACATCATTTACTTTTAACTTGCTACATCTATTGGCAAAATGGTCGTACTCGTGACATACCTTGCATTTAAAGGGTAGCTGTTCGTAATCTAGCTGCTGGATGTGCATCCATTGGTCCACCTTTAATTTGATTGCTTCTGGCAGTCCTTTTCCCAGGTCGACTTCCACACAAATCCTTGCGCAAGCGTGCATGTTCTCCCTTGGTTCTGATCTATCTATGTATTTTCCGACTGCGTTGCGATTGCTTTAACGGATTCATCCCCCCAGCAGTGAAGGGGCAGATGGGGGAGGCACACCCAAACGGGAACGGCGCTTGGGATGTCCATTTCCGGATCGAAGTCCAGGGTCCATCTGTTCAGATAAAGTCCTCTTGTGTCCATGAATTAGGGGCCATTGCGGAAGATAAGGCTCTTGTCTTCTTTCGATTCGAACAGGAAGGTGAAGTATCCTCTCCCGCAGAATTTGATTGCGATCTTTCCCTGGATCATTGAGCTCCAGTTGCGCTCCACCCATTTATGGACAGTGCGAGGAGATGGCCAGAGGCCAGTGAACTGTCCAACAAGTCCTCTTTCTGATAGAGCTATTGCCGATTTCCGAGGAAGGGAGGGAGGAAGGATAACCTCGGGGATCTCATCCAATTTTTTTATGAACTTCGAGAGGGCGGGACGAGGTCTGGCTTCAGAGGGTTTCGTCAAGAGCGAGGCGAAGATCTCCTCCGGGGAATCAGAGGCCGGAGGCGGGGAGGTGGAGCCTGCCATTGCAGGCCCGCTGGGGAAGGCAAAGGGGGCCAACCTTTAAACGACCATTACCCCACAGAGGCGCGAGGCGTTGGCAGAAGGAGGCTCCCAGAACAGCGCGGCAGGGAACCCGAGGGGCAAGGCCAATGGAGGGCAGATCAGGGAGGTCAGGGAGGGCGGCAGCGCCCCTGCCAGGCAGAGCCTGGGGAGCAGCAGGCGCGGGCTAGGTCAGAGGCGCGGGCTAGAGCAGCAGCCAGCGATCTTCAAAATCGTCATAAACAACCTCTTCTTATTTTTTCTTTTTATCGAAGAAGTTATTTCCTTAATTTTTTTCCCTATTTTGAACCTTTACGCATGAGAAATTGTTTTATGATCAATCACATCATTTTTCAGCTAGAATACAGTCAGTAAAGCATCTTTCTGGCATATTTTCGTTCTTTTTATTTTTCATAACTTATCATCAATCCAAAGCGTCCTATCTCTTATTCATAACTATATTTATACACTCTGCTCTCATTATAACCATAGCTCTCGCTGTCCTATCATTGATATGTGTACTCTCCTTCATTTACTGTTGTATTGTTCATTCTTGTGCCTTGCTGTCAGCATAACACCTTTCATATGCTTTATGGTCATGGTCTCCCTTTTCCAACTGGAGAGGGGCATGTATGCATTAGGGATAGCATGCGATATGATTATTGCACTCTGCCATAACTTGTTGATTTGATGAAACATTAATATTGCATGTATACAAAAGTTTTTTTGATTGAAATTTTTGCATGCATCTTAATCTATTACTATTCAAAACTAACACTATGGATTCAAGATCATTGTATGCAAAATAGTGATTTGTTTACAGGAAAACAACAAGTATGGGGAACTGTATTCGCAGCATGACCACACTATTGCAACCAACAGAAGAGGCTAGAGCAACTCACAAACGTGAACAATTCTTCAGACATGATGTGCTTACTTGGATTCCACCTTTTGCATCACTTTCAGTACCAATTCTACCTACATCAGCTTCAACAAATGCCAGTACATATATGTCCTTCCACATTTTTTCTTTTGGAAGTAAAACTTGAGGTAAAATAGCATAATTTTCTGATTTATTACCAATTTGAGAGAATTTAATGAAATCCATTTTGAGCACTATTTATCATCCTTCATTCCACATCTTTACCATTTCCCCTTTTTCAGCAGCATATCATCTTTCAGTTTGGGGAGTGTTGCTTTCATTCATTTCTTTCTTATGACCATGTCATTCATATTATTTATTATCCATTGCTATTCTTATTCATTCCCGACACCTCCCTTATTCCATGTTGTTTTACACCAAGCATAGAATTCAACAGTTGGTAGCAACCACCTCTATTTGTTTTCTGGCATTGCATGAGGGCATGCTAATTTTTCAGAGAGGGGGAGGAATTGCTACGCATGATAGATGTTTTCTACTTTCTTCTTCATTTAAGGCATACAATTTCATTTTTATACAGTGCAGAAATTGATTTCCATAATATTTTTAAAACTATGAACTCAATTATTGTGATTTCTCGAAAATACAGATGTATCATTAAAATACACAAACCCAGACAATTTCAAGTTATATTAGTTCGTAATATTTCGGAGATCATGCACTATAACCTAGAACCATTTTGTTTATAACTCATGATCCGTGCATCAAAACGATCTAATTTTTGAATCATAGAAGCATTCACATATTATAAATTTACTTGCCACATTTCAACAAAATTTGGTTTGTAATTTTTGAGAAAATGGTTAATAAAGTTTGTTGTTACTTATATCATATTTTGTTGCAACTTCATATGCACATAACTTGAATGTCAATGTAAAAATTGTTATGCCTTTATCAATATTGCTAAAATTGAATATTCATTAATTAAGAAAGAATTCATTTTGTTCTATCCATTTCATGAGCTGAGATGAACAAATTTTTTATTGCTTGGTTAACACATGGGTTTTGTCTTTGGGTTGCATGAGGACATGCAACATATTTAGTTTTTGTTGCATGAGGACTTGCAATATATTCGGTGTGGGGGTGTGTTGGGCCTTGAATACGACCACCTTTTTAACACTTATTTCATCCATTTTTACTTTTCTTTATCATGTTAGTAATCACAGTTTATCATATAATTCTATTTTTTAATGATTTATGCTCTTATGAATAAATATTATTTATTCTCCTTTATATCTAATAAATTGATGATTATGAATGATTTTATCAATGATAGTTTCAATAAATTAGTTGTAACATTATTCACCATTTTTAACCTCCAAGATAATTTCTAGATTGAAGATTTGACCATTAAATGTGCTAACTCAGAAATTCGCTGGAATAAGAAGTGACAGTTTTGCGGTTGAGATTCTGAGCAAATGAAGAAGAATTTGGAAAATTTGGAACATGGGTTTTGTCCAGAACAGACCCAATTAACTCTTTTAAAAAATGATTTGCCCAAATTCGGCTTGTATTAAGAGAACCGCAAGGTTCTTTGAGAACGATTTTCTCAGATTTGTTGTTGCGACCGTCCTCCAAATCTCAGCTGCAAAGCCAAATTCGTCTTGCTCTTGTTGAAAGATAGATGGAAATATATTTTCTTGTTGATCAATTGGTTGGAAACAATCCAATTTTGTAATAGAAATGATGTTGTAATTATCTTTGTTGTAACTTTTCTCTGATCTCTCTATTTAAATGAAAACAGAGATCAGAGATGAGGATGGAAAAATAGATAGATGGAGAATTGAGGATTCAGAATTGGAGATTTAAGAATGATGATGGATTATTCATGATAGGATAGAATAGGAGGAAAAGGAGATTGTTGCATGTTGTAATTCTCGAGCTTTTGTTGTTGTAATGATTTCACAATTTGATGATTAATATATGATTTGTGAGTTGCTGCTCATTCTTCTCATCTGAAGTAGCCCAGCAGCGTCCGTTGGCGGCTAAGAGCCTAGCCACTGGTGGATTACGCTGTTGTTGTATTATATCTTTACGCTTTATGTGTGGTTTGATCTCTTTCTTTTACTCTGTTCAGTAATTTGACACACTTTACTGTTTTACATATCAGCGCTATTATATATAATTGATTGGATACTATCGTTATCTGCAACAGGAATGCTATGTTATCATTTTAACTTTGTATCGCATTGTTGTTCGTTTTGATAATTGATATAACATTGATGTTCCTTACAGATTGTCATTCGATTACATATTAACCACGTTGTATGTTCCTAAATCAGTACAACTGTATGATGTATTCGTAAATTGTGACTGTTATTTATTCGGGATTGTTGTTCCAGTACAATTGCTATTACTTTATAGCTGTGATTCATGCGTATTGTATCAAAACACAGATTACTGTCCCTTTTAATGATAAGTATGTTGCGTGCTTGACTTGGGTTGCTGTACATTCAGATTTAATCCGCTATTCTATAATTTATCTTTGATAATATGTTGTTCCATTTCTGTTTGCTATTCAATTCAAACGCTGTTACTCAATTCTTGTTGATTATAATTATTGTTGCAATCATTTACATAGGATAGAGTTTTGTTGTTCAATCCTATTTATAGAAGTAGATGATGTTCCATTTCTTAATTGCTGTTCCATTTTCTGTTATTTGCGTTATTGATTGCTTTAATACAGGGCTATCAATTGTAGAGAACATTGGTTACTGCTTCCTCGTTCTCAGATTGATTGTCTTGTTCTAGTTTGATTTTAATTGTATCAATCTCTAGAGGAATGAGTTATTGCTACTGTATCCTCGATTGATGTTTGCTGAGTGAATAGTTGGATTTTAGAGCATTTGAGTTTATGTTATTGTTAGATTTCTTTTTCAAGCATTCATTTACTTTTGGATTTTAAGCACTATACTACAAAACATTACGCTTGAGTAAATAGCCGCCTCAGACTGAGTACACTCTTGAAATAAAAAGTCGTCCTTGGGTTGACAATTAATGTGAAGGTAATTAGGAGTTAAAAAGACACATTTTTATCGCTCGATAGCTGCCTTCAGTTGTTGTTCATGATGTTGCTTGTTGTGATGTTGTTGTCATATTTTGATGTCCTTGTCTACAAACAACTTGATGTCTTCATGAGTAGGCAAGCTCATAGACACTTGATCGACTGCATCCCCAAGCATTCTCTAAACGGTTTCTTCGTCTCTTCTCTCCTGGAAACCATTGTACCTATGCTGCTGAGAGGCAGATGAACATCTGCGATGCTTGGAGACATGGAAACACTCATAGCAAGCAATCTATCAGTGGAAACAAAGCAAATTCAGGGACGGACACAGACATACCTGGGAAACTGATGAGGAAGATTGCGCAAATTCCACTAGGAGGCTAAGTGACTAACTTCCAGAACTGTGCAAAACAGCAGTCTGGACTATTGGGAACGGGATCCCCCAACGACAGTTTTGGGGCTAAAAGCCCATGTTTTGGGTCAAATTTTGTAATAAAATAGTAAAGTCTCTACATTTTGTGGTCTTGGATCGTGATGGTGTCATGAGTCATAAACAGTTGTCCGCCCTTAGTTTTGTAAAGTAAAGTCGACTGTAAAAGATCTACCCATGGTCTACAGACCATGCAATTGTATAAAAATAGCTAAGTAAGTAAGCTCTAAGTAGTTCAGATAAGTCTAAGATAGTCATAGCTCTGAAGTAAGAAGTCTAAGTTTGGATCGTAGCGTAGGTAGAGGCTCTACAGCTGAGTGCGCATAGGCCTAGTTTTGCGGTTGAGATTCTGAGCAAATGAAGAAGAATTTGGAAAATATGGAACATGGGTTTTGTCCAAAACGGACCCAATTAACTTTTTTTAAAAATGGTTTGCCCAAATTCGGCTTGTATTGAGAGAAACGCAGGGTTCATTGAGCACGATTTTCTTAGATTTGTTGTTGCGACCGTCCTCCAAATCTCAGCTGCAAAGCCAAATGCGCCTTGCTCTTGTTGAAAGATAGATGGAAATATATTTTCTTGTTGATCAATTGGTTGGAAACAATCCAATTTTGTAATAGAAATGATGTTGTAATTATCTTTATTGTAACTTCTCTCTGATCTCTCTATTTAAATGAAAACAGAGATCAGAGATGAGGATGGAAAAAGGATGGAAAAATGGATATATGGAGAATTGAGGATTCAGAATTGGAGATTCAAGAATGATGATGGATTATTCATGATAGGATAGAATAGGAGGAAAAGGAGATTTTTGCATGTTGTAATTCTCAAGCTTTTGTTGTTGTAATGATTTCACAATTTGATGATTAATATATGATTTGGGAGTTGCTGCTCATTCTTCTCATCTGAAGTAGCCCAGCAGCGTCCGTTGGCGGCTAAGAGCCCAGCCACTGGTGGATTATACTGTTGTTGTATTATATCTTTACGCTTTATGTGTGGTTTGATCTCTTTCTTTTACTCTGTTCAGTAATTTGACGCACTTTACTGTTTTACATATTAGCGCTATTATATATACTTGATTGGATATTATCGTTATCTGCAACAGGAATGTTATGTTATCATTTTAACTTTGTATCGCATTGCTGTTCCTTTTGATAATTGATATAACATTGATGTTCCTTACAGATTGTCATTCGATTACAGATTAACCGCGTTGTATGTTCCTAAATCAGTACAACTGTATGATGTATTCGTAAATTGTGACTGCTGTTTATTCGGGATTGTTGTTCCGGTACAATTGCTATTACTTTATAGCTGTGATTCATGTGTATTGTATCAAAGCTCAGATTACTGTCCCTTTTAATGATAAGTGTGTTGCGTGCTTGACTTGGGTTGTTGTACATTCAGATTTAATCCGCTATTCTATACTTTATCTTTGATAATTTGTTGTTCCATTTCTGTTTGCTATTCAATTCAAACGTTGTTACTCAATTCTTGTTGATTATAATTATTGTTTCATTCATTTACGTAGGATAGAGTTTTGCTGTTCAATCCTATTTATAGAAGTAGATGATGTTCCATTTCTTAATTGTTGTTCAATTTTCTATTATTTGCATTATTGATTGCTTTAATACAAGGATGTCAACTGTAGAGAACATTGGTTACTGCTTCCTCGTTCTCAGATTGATTGTCTTGTTCTAGTTTGATTTTAATTGTATCAATTTCTAGAGGAATGAGTTATTGCTATTGTATCCTCGATTGATGTTTGCTGAGTGAATAGTTGGATTTTAGAGCATTTGAGTTTATGTTATTGTTAGATTTCTTTTTCAAGCATTCATTTACTTTTGTATTTTAAGCATTATACTGCAAAACATTACTCTTGAGTAAATAGCCGCCTCAGACTGAGTACACTCTTGAAATAAAAAGTCATCCCTGGGTTGACAATTAATGTGAAGGTAATTAGGAGTTAAAAAGACACATTTTTATCGCTCGACAGCTACCTTCAGTTGTTTTTCATGATGTTGCTCATTGTGATGTTGTTGTTGTCATATATTGATGTCCTTGTCTACAAACAACTTGATGTCTTCATGAGTACGCAAGCTCATAGACACTTGATCGACTGCATCCCCAAGCATTCTCTCAACGGTTCTTCGTCTCTTCTATCCTGGAAACCATTGTACCTATACTGCCGAGAGGCAGATGAACACCTGCTATGCCTGGAGACATGGAAACACTCATAGCAAGCAATCTATCAGTGGAAACAAAGCAAATTCAGGGACGGACACAGACGTACCTGGGAAACTGATGTGGAAGATTGCGCAAATTCCACTAGGAGGCTAAGTGACTAGCTTCTAGAACTGTGCCAAAAGGCAGTCTGGACTATTGGGAACGGGATCCCCCAAGGACAGTTTTGGGGCTAAAAGCCCATGTTTTGGGTCAAATTTTGTAATAAAATAGTAAAGTCTCTGCATTTTGTGGTCTTGGATCATGATGGTGTCATGAGTCATAAACAGTTGTCCGCCCTTAGTTTTGTAAAGTAAAGTCGACAATAAAATATCTACCCATGGTCTGCAGACCATGCGATTGTATAAAAAGAGCTAAGTAAGTAAGCTCTAAGTAGTTCAGATAAGCATAAGATAGTCATAGCTCTAAAGTAAGAATTTTAAGTTTGGATTGTAGCGTAGGTAGAGGCTCTACAGCTGAGTGCGCATAAGCCTAGTTTTGCGGTTGAGATTCTGAGCAAATGAAGAAGAATTTGGAAAATCTGGAACATGGGTTTTGTCCAGAACAAACCCAATTAAATTTACCAAAAAATGGGTTGCCCAAATTCGGTTTGTATTGAGAGAAACGCAGGGCTCTTTTAGCACGATTTTCTCATATTTGTTGTTGCGGTCGTCCTCCAAATCTCAGCTGCAAAGCCAAATTCGCCTTGCTCTTGTTGAAAGATAGATGGAAATATATTTTCTTATTGATCAATTGGTTGGAAACAATCCAATTTTGTAATAGAGATGATGTTGTAATTATCTTTGTTGTAACTTCTCTCTGATCTCTCTATTTAAATGAAAACAGAGATCAGAGATGAGGATGGAAAAAGGATGTAAAAATGGATAGATGGAGAATTGAGGATTCAGAATTGGAGATTCAAGAATGATGATGGATTATTCATGATAGGATAGAATAGGAGGAAAAGGAGATTGTTGCATGTTGTAATTCTCAAGCTTTTGCTGTTGTAATGATTTCACAATTTGATGATTAATATATGATTTGGGAGTTGCTGCTCATTCTTCTCATCTGAAGTAGCTCAGTAGCGTCTGCTGGCGACTAAGAGCCCAACCACTAGTGGATTACGCTGTTGTTGTATTATATCTTTACGCTTTATGTGTGGATTGATCTCTTTCTTTTACTCTGTTCAGTAATTTGACGCACTTTACTATTTTACATATCAGCGCTATTATATATACTTGATTGGATACTATTGTTATCTGCAAAAGGAATGTTATGTTATCATTTTAACTTTGTATCGCATTATTGTTCCTTTTGATAATTGATATAACATTGATGTTCCTTATAGATTGTCACTCGATTACAGATTAACCGCGTTGTATGTTCCTAAATCAGTACAACTGTATGATGTATTCGTAAATTGTGACTGTCGTTTATTCGGGATTGCTATTCCAGTACAATTGCTATTACTTTATAGCTGTGATTCATGCGTATTTAATCAAAGCTTAGATTATTGTCCCTTTTAATGATAAGTGTGTTGCGTGCTTGACTTGGGTTGCTATACATTCAGATTTAATCCGCTATTCTATACTTTATCTTTGATAATCTGTTGTTCCATTTCTATTTGTTATTCAATTCAAACGTTGTTACTCAATTCTTGTTGATTATAATTATTGTTGCATTCATTTACGTAGGATAGAGTTTTGTTGTTCAATCCTATTTATAGAAGTAGATGATGTTCCATTTCTTAATTGTTGTTCCATTTTCTGTTATTTGCGTTATTGATTGCTTTAATACAAGGCTGTCAACTGTAGAGAACATTGGTTATTGCTTCCTCGTTCTCAGATTGATTGTCTTGTTCTAGTTTGATTTTAATTGTATCAATCTCTAGAGGAATGAGTTATTGCTACTGTATCCTAGATTGATGTTTGTTGAGTGAATAGTTGGATTTTAGAGCATTTGAGTTTATGTTATTGTTAGATTTCTTTTTCAAGCATTCATTTACTTTTGGATTTTAAGCATTATACTGCAAAACATTACTCTTGAGTAAATAGCCGCCTCAGACTGAGTACACTCTTGAAATAAAAAGTCGTCCCTAGGTTGACAATTAATGTGAAGGTAATTAGGAGTTAAAAAGACACATTTTTATCGCTCGACAGCTGCCCTCAGTTGTTGTTCATGATGTTGCTCATTGTGATGTTGTTGTTGTCATATCTTGATGTCCTTATCTACAAACAACTTGATGTCTTCATGAGTAGGCAAGCTCATAGACACTTGATCGACTGCATCCCCAAGCATTCTCTAAACGGTTTCTTCATCTCTTCTCTCTTGGAAACCATTGTACCTATACTGCTGAGAGGTAGATGAACACCTGCGATGCCTGGAGACATGGAAACACTCATAGCAAGCAATCTATCAGTGGAAACAAATCAAATTCAGGGACGGACACAGACGTACCTGGGAAACTGATGAGGAAGATTGCGCAAATTCCATTAGGAGGCTAAGTAACTAGCTTCCAGAACTGTGCAAAAAGGCAGTCTGGACTATTGGGAACGGGATCCCCCAACGACAGTTTTGGGGCTAAAAGCCCATGTTTTGGGTCAAATTTTGTAATAAAATAGTAAATTCTCTGCATTTTGTGGTCTTGGATCGTGATGGTGTCATGAGTCATAAACAGTTGTCCGCCCTTAGTTTTGTAAAGTAAAGTCGATTGTAAAAGATCTACCCATGGTCTGTAGACCATGTGATTGTATAAAAAGAGCTAAGTAAGTAAGCTCTAAGTAGTTCAGATAAGTCTAAGATAGTCATAGCTCTGAAGTAAGAAGTCTAAGTTTGGATCGTAGCATAGGTAGAGGCTCTACAGCTGAGTGCGCATAGGCCTAGGGTGGAAGTCCGCAGCTGAGTGCATGGACCCTTGCAGTTGTGTGCGCAGGGTGGATAGAGTCTGTAATCACTTGAAAGATATCAATAAAGAGAAGCGTTCTACAAATTCTGTGTCTTTGTTCCTGTTAATGCATCTTGACATGCTAGGTATGAATTTCATTTATAATGCTTATATGATGCACGAATGTATGTAATTACGTTGGTTAAGTGAATGCAAGTAAGAAAATTTTTTTCTGCTTTGCTAACTATGATTGTTTAATGTGATAAGTAAGACACTTAGACTAGTTTGGGAATCTGCATGGTACGCTACCATAGTAGCGTGAAAATACCGAAGTCGCAGGTTAGGGCTGTGAAGGTCAATCGTACCCTTTCACGGAGGTACTGAAGGGTGGAATAAAGGGCTAGTCTGGCAAGCCCTGAAGCTAAGTGACTTGTCTGAAGGTAGGAATAGAAGGAATAAACTGACATCACAACCATCTCAAGGTGTGGAAACTTGGTTCTAGCATCCCCCCATACTACTTCGGGTGAGACTTCAGTCCACACTCTACGGGTTGATGTTGAAAGGGCCAGTAGTGTAGGGATTTGTTTGGCTAACTAATGTTGAACCTGGGTCAGGGCCCAACAAGCCAACAAATGGTTTCATTGTTGGGATCAGAATCTGCATAAGAGATGTGTGATGTCGTATCACTGGAATCTAACTAAGAAAGAGATCAGAGACTGGGTGGATAAAAAGATCCACGAATTCGGGGCACAGGAGAACAAAAACCCACGACTGACAAAGGAACAGTGGTTAGACAGATACCTATATACAGAGATCCACGAAATCTTTTTCTGTTCCTTTCTAATTGAGCTATACGAGTGGATCGCGAAGCTAGCAGATATCCAAGGGAGGTGGAGACTTGACGATCCTATTGTTTGGACCCTGGAGCTAGTACAAAAATTGGAAGCATATGAGGACAAGATCGCTCGTGCTGTCGATCATTGGCTCGATCGCATCATAGGAGGATTTGTGATTAAATTCACAGTCGACACCTTAGTCATCTACAACGAGGCAGAGTGGCACTTTTTCAAAGGTCCACGTGGTAAGTACTTTAAATCTTTGAATACATGGATTAAAATGTTATTGTGCGAAAAATGGGTTATGGAACTACCTTGATGTTTGGAGCTACGCGAAGCGGAAAAACTTATAGGAACGAAGGAAGAAAGGGTCCTGAATATAGTCCATTGATTTCACCTCCGCGAGGTGATGAAGAGGAAGTAGTGCATGCTTCTCTACGAAGTGCGATTTAGTTAATAAGACAAGGATTCCCACGATTGTCACCTCCACCCACTCCTCCTCCAACTTCGCCACCATCACCTCTGACTTCACCCATACCACCTCCACTCCACCGCAGTTCAGTATGGAAAATTTAGTGAAGTTTCCTTTGTTCAAAGGCTTGGGAAATGAGGACCCGGACCAGTTCTGGTTCATTGTGAAAGCTGTATGGGAATCTCAGGGTGTTACAGATGATCACATGAAGAAGGCGAAATTGGTTAGTGCTCTACAGGATCACGCACTAAGCTGGTATATCAAGTACTCTAATGATAACCCGAATGTTGGAGTGGCAAACATCCAGACAAAACTGAATAGAGAATTTAGTAGGCCTAAATTTGAGGCACAAAATCGTGATGCATCTAGGCGAGACACCTTGGGAATTAGATCAGAGATTGAAGTGTAAAATCCATGAAGCTAATATGAACCTAACAGATAGATAGCATTGCGAATGGTTTGTGGCTTCGCTCCTGCAACACTTAAGGGTTGTGATGTCGCAGCAGAAGATAACAATTCAGGCGGAGGCCTTAGAGATTGCCATGAGACTACATGAAACACCGATGCAAGATCCAAATCAAGGGGTTCAACAGACCCATGCACAGTTGAAAAATATTTGCCTTGATATGCAAAGTCTGAAGTAGGACAAAACAGTTCAACCAGAGGTGCGCGAAGAGGTATGGTGCCTGAAATGCAAGGGTCAGGGGCATGGCAAAGACCATTGCCCAGTCTTTGTGAACTATATTGCAGGAGGAGGACAGGTGCCTTTGAGGTCGAAAGGTTGGGCAGGACCAAGCGCAAGGCCTACATTATGGTGCGCTATATGTTAGGTAGAAGGGAAACATGCCACAGATAACTGTCATTTGCTGCAGAAGTTTGTACAGACACCGCAACAACTGTTCTGCAACTTCTATAGGTCGGTAGGGCATGATGAACGTAACTGCAGAAGCTATGAGTTAATGATGGATAAAAATCCTGCCTATAGGGTTCAGGCAGAAATGCGACCCCCTGACCAAAGCGTGGGAATGGCGTGGATAGGCTTTCAGGGGCGCGGATGAGGTCGAGGCGGGGGAGGACCTAGCAGAGGTCGGGGACAGCTGATTTGTTAAGATTGCGGAGGACCAGGACACTATGCCCGCGATTGCACTAACCCAACACATCCATCGTGCAAGTATTTCACTTTGTATGATCATGAAATGGAAGACTTTCCTACGCTGATAGCAAGGATATGTGACAAAGGGATGTTATCACCTCAACCAACTCAAAACCTACAGATGATGAGTCTGAGCCGTGAAAAGTGGATCTGAATGTGAATATAGTGCTCTGAAGTGGAATCACAACAAGAGATGACAAGGGGAAACTGTCTGAAGATAGTACATGGGTTTGAAAAGCTCTGGAGAAGGAGGATGAGTTCGATTTGGAGCACGCACATGAAACTTTCATGGAAGCGAAGAAGAGCTTCGCTGAGGCTTCCACCTCAGGGAGCAAGGATAAGCCTGATCAGGAGATGGACCCTTCTATGCTTACAACCTTCCTAGAGACCTGCATGAAGTTACTACGTGATAGTAAGGTTGTGAAGGGGCTACAGGAGCTCATAAACAGATGCATCGAAAATGCTCCAGGTGAGCCGTGCGTAGTATGAAAGATTGGTAAGCATAAAATGAGGACAGGACAGGAGATGAGCCTAACCACGCAAATAGGAGAGTATGAAATGGATCAGGTTATTTTGGACCTACGTCAAATGTGAACGCCCTACCAAAGCAAATTTGGGATCAGATGGGGAGATCCACACTACAGTGGTCTCCAATTTAGCTAAGGATGGCGAACCAGCAGAAGATCATCCCCATGGGGTTGCTGCAAGGGGTGACTGTAGATATTGAAGGTGCAAGTGCACTGGCTGAATTTGAAGTAATAGAAATTGTGGATGACAGCAACCCTTATCATGCACTCCTAGGAATTGATTAGGCTACTGATATGAACGAAGTAATCAACCTAAAGAAGCAAAAAATGATATTTGAAAATAAATCACTCCGCATAATAGTACCCCTAGATCCTACTGAAGGATCGCGCTATACTAGACTAGTCCACGATTATGAGAGCGATGACGATCTAGACTGTATCTATAAGATAACAGCGTGAGACCAAGATTGGGTGAATCCAACAGCGGATGGACGAATTACATGGGATCACGAGAATTCCTACACCTCAGACTCTAATGAAGAATTAGAGCATTGGCAGAATTGGTTGCATGAAGTAACTACACTAATTTGTAACATGATGACCTAGTCGCTGCATTGTGTGTCGTTGGAGGCAAGAAATCTACCTACCTATGATGGCCTGAATGATGTACATATGAATTTGAGAGGGAGGTACCAGAAAAGCAGCGCTTCTAGGCATTGGACTGGGCACTGCACGCTACGCTGGCAAGGTGGTGGGTTATGCACAAGGGAAGCTTTGATGATTGGTGGGAATGTAGGAGGATGATGAGAACACGCTTTGGGAAACTGAAGGTGTGAATGATAGACAAGTATGATGGGTAGGATGACCCGCATGTGCACTTGGCCAAATGAGCTTAGGCTTATTGAGAGAAGCCCCAACTTGAATGGGTTAACTTGTTCTGTCACACCCTGGGCGTCGTCCCGATGAACTAGTATGTAGAAACAGAGCTTCACCATGGTACAGGTGAATGGATATTCTGTGCAGAGGATTCATAATGACATTCAGTTTTGAAGACGGCTTTGACTGTATTGATGAGGTGCTACAAGAGGTGAAAGCAGCAATCTTTAGGATACCGCAGGATCCTTAGGACCTGATTCAACCTAAGTGGGCTACTCAGCTAAGTCACGCGCTGGAATACTATAATGTAACTACTGAAGAAGAGGATGAGGATCCGCAAAATATTAACATCCCTAAAACAGAAGGCCAACACGAGGTTGAAGGACCATAGATTGAGAATCTTGATATAAACATGCCACTGAAAACGAAACAAGTAAACATTAGTACGGAGGCAAAACCCAAATTCGCGAAGATTGGAGACTACTAGGACGACGCAACGGTGGATAAGGTCACTGAATTGCTCTGCAAATACCAGGACATATTCCCTACTAATTTTACGGATCTAAAAGGGATAATCAGAGACCTAGGTGTTATGAAGATCACATTGAAGCCCGACGCGAAGCCAGTTAAGCAAAGACCTTACCGTCTCAATCTGAAGTATAAGGAGAAGGTCTGCTTAGAGCTAGATAATATGCTTGTGGCAGACATCATTGAGCCTATTGAAGAATCTGATTGGGTAAGCCCAATGTTGGTACAGGAGAAGAAGCAAAAGGATGAAATAAGGATATGCGTGGATCTCAGAAAGTTGAATGATGCTTGCATACATGATCCTTTCCCGACTTCATTCGCTGATGAAGTGTTGGACAATGTAGGTGGCCAGGAAGCATATTCCTTCACTGATGGGTTCTCTAGATACCACCGGATCAAAAGCGCGTCGGAGGATAGGAGCAAGACAACCTTCGTGACTGATTGGGGTTGTTTTCAGTACACTATAATGTTGTTTGAATTGAAGAATTCGCCTGCAATATTCTCGTGCCTAGTCAACTCTACGTTCAAGGAACTTATTCATAACTTCATGGAGGTATACTTTGATGACTGGATTGTGTTTGGGCTGGTAAAACACCATGTCGCCAGTTTACGCCTAACGCTAGATACTTGTCAAAGGTACCAGATCGCGCTCAATATGAAGAAGTGTCTATTTTGTGTTCCTTTTGGGACCCTATTGGGTCATGTGGTTTGCATAAAAGGATTGATGGTAGATCCCATGAAGATCGCGGTGATATTGAACTTGGAAGTGTGTCAAGGAGTTTGAAACAGCTACGCGCTACCTTAGGACATACGGGATATTATAGAAATTTTATCAAAGGTTATGCCCAGATCACCGCGCTTGTGGAAAAGTTGTTAAAAAAGGATATCACATTCTGTTGGAACGAGGACTATAAGAAGAGCTTGGATGTATTGAAAGAAAAGATGGTCACTGAGTCGATTCTAGTCTTCCCAGATTGGAAGAAGGAGTTTCATGTACATGTCGATGCGTCGTGTATAGTGTTAGGATCAGTGCTGACACAGGCTGGTGGAGGAGACTTGGACCATCCTATCGGCACTTCATAAGCTGTCGAGATGCTGCGCGTGAAGGCCTCCAGCATGATCATGTTGCCCGATGGAGCATTGATCATAGAGAATGAGGCTGACAGGCCCACTGTCATTGCCCTAAAAGGAGTAAGGTTGAATCTGGAAGCGCTCCACCTTTTTCAGGATGGAGTGATTACAAAGCTGAGGGCCCGTGAGCACCACGTTGTCTAGGTGATCAGTGAACAATGGATCAACAATGAGAAAATGGCACTATAGCAAGATTCTGCCATCGTCGTTGAGACCAAGGCGACCAATCAGACCAAGCGCATTATGCAAGTCATTAAGGAGGCATGTCGGATGGTCCCAGAGTTGGCCATTATGAAGGAGGAGCTAGTCGAGGTGCACATATGCAAGTTGGCCACAGGGGTGAGTGACACTCGTACTGAGATGGTGAGGGTTTAGTTGGAGTTGAACATGAAAATCATGAAGTTTCAGTTGAAGGCCCAGAATTCAACTCCACCACAAGTAAAGGAGCAGTGGGCGACCATTGTCATAGAAGAAGTAGTGGAGGTGGATAGTGCAATAGCAAACTGCACGCAACTTTTTGAGCAATTGTTTGAGGTCCTGACAAGCTTGCAAGAGGACCCCAATGTCCAGTGACTAGATACGGAAGCATGCAAGCTACAATAGTGTTATGATGAGGTTAAGGGCACATCGCTAACTGTCGCACTGACACAAATACTAGCCAAGATGCAGGAGGCCAAGAAGCTGAAGGAACAGGTGGATGCAGCATTGCACAAGGAAGAAGTGTTGAAGGCACGACTAAATCCCTCGTTGGATGAGGCTTACACAGTGACAGGATATATTGAAGGCAAGCCTATGACTTTGCAAGCAACTCAACAAAAGCTCAAGGCTGACAGTTCAGGAGCAGTGGTCGACCAGATAGTGGAAGACGTAAAGCAGGCGGTCGCACAGTGCACGGCTGAGGTTGCGGTCGTACGAGTCGAGCTGGAAGGGTTTTCTGCAAAGATCTCCGTGCCTGTCGAGTGATTTGAGGGCGAGTCACGATGTTTGTGTTGGGGGCCTGTTGGGAACGAGATCCCCTAAGGACAGTTTTCGAGCTAAAAGCCCATCTTTTCTGTTGAATTTTGTAATAAAATAGTAAGGTCTCCACATTTTGTGGTCACAAAGTGCGAAGGTGTCATGACTCATAGAGGGTTTTCTGCCCTTATTTTTGTAAAGTAAAGTCGGCCGTGAAAGATATACCCATGGTCCACAGACCATGGGATTGTATAAAAAGAGCTAATTAAGCTCTAAGTAGTTCAGATAAGTCTAAGATAATCATAGCTCTAAAGTAAGAAGTCTAAGTTTGGGTCATAGCATAGGTAGAGGCTCTGTAGCTAAGAAGGCCTAGGGTGGAAGTCCGCAGCTCAGTGCACGAACCCCTGAAACTGTGTGCACAAGGTGGATAGAGTCTGTAATCACTTAAAATATATCAATAAAGAGAAGCATTCTACAAATTTTGTGTCTTTATTCCTATTAATGCATCTTGACATGTAAGGTATGAATTTCATTTATAATGCTTATATGGTGCATTAATGTATGTAATTATGTTGGTTAAGTGAACTCAAGTAAGAACATTTGTTTACGCGGTGCTAACTATGATTGTCTAGTGTGATAAGTAAGACACTTAGACTAGTTTGGGAATCTGCACGGTACGTTGCCATCGCAGTGCGAAAATACCAAAGCCGCAGGTTAGGGCTGTGGGAAGGTCAATTGTACCCTTTCGCGGAGGTATTGAAGGGCGAAATAAAGGGCTAGTCTGGAAAGCCCTAGAGCTGAGTGACCTACGTGAAGGTAGGAATAGAAGGAATAAAACAACATCACAACCATCTCAGAGTGTGGAAACTTGGTTCCAGCATCCCCCCATACTGCTTCGAGTGAGACTTCGGTCCGTACTCTACGGGTTGATGTCGAAAGGGCCAGTAGTGTAGGGATTTGTTTGGCTAACTAACGATGAACTTGGGTTAGGCCCCAACAAGCCAACATGGACTGGCTGGGAGGCTAGACTGGCTGCTAGATCTGCAAAATGTGCAATCTAGTTAGGCAATTGGCTACTGGGATTGAGCAATGTGCAATCCCAATTGGGAAGGACTTATGGCCCAGGGGAAGATTTGCGCAATTTTTTTGTACATGTAGCCACTGACCTCTAGAAATGTGCAATTTAGTCCAAGAGGCTAATGTTGGGCTGGAATGCACAAATCTGGAGAGGAAGGTGAGCCTTTCTTCTCCAAATTGTGCGATGCAGCCTTCGTGAAGGCAAAGACCAGGCCAAGGTTGGCCCGACTCGTCAACGGGCAACTGAAAGTAAGTAAGTCGATGAAATGCATGGCGACACTAAGTGATAGCGGAAGTGATAAACAATGCATGCAAAAGATGAATGGAAGATTGAGCAAACAGATCAACATGCATGTGGGTGAGGCCTTTCATCGATTCGGCGAACGTCCATGCAAAATAGTTTCATGCATGCGACAACAGTGAGACAGCAACGAAAATTGAAATAGAGCTAGGACAAGCTAGAATACATGTAAACGACAGCAGCCATTCAAAGAAATCAAGAAAATAGCACTCACACAAGTGAATACACAAAAAAGCGACAAAAATCTAGCATAAGGCATGGGAAGCGAGCTTACCCCAAAACTGCTGAGTGGAATGTGTCGACTGCTCCTAGATGTGGTGTGGGATATTAGAGCTACAAGGTTGATGTGAGGAATGAGTTCTTTAGCATCCAGTTGATGATTTTTTATAGCATCGAGGTTGTGACGTGCATGCCACAAATCTAGGGGAAGCAACACTTGGAGGGAGGCTTCTGAATTGTTCCTTGCATGTAACCTCCAACTGCTAAACATAGATCCATGAAATAAGGGATGCCTTTGCATGCTACCTTTGGAGAAACAACCCATGCATGCAAGTCTATTTTGCTCAGTCCCGGAGGGAACCGGTCAACTCAGCTACACATGCAAGAGACTGCTTGACTGCTGGAGAAAAATGCGCATTTCTGGCTGGAAGCTGGGTTGGCTACCTAGGAGATTTGTGCAATTTCTGGCTCGAAGATGGGTTGGCTACCCAGGAGATTTGTGCAATTTCTGGGCTGAGCAGCTGACTGTTGCCCATATTTGAACAAATCCTGGGCTGAACAACCAACTGCTAGTAAAATTTGTATAAATCTAGCTGGGAGGGTTGGCTAGTAGGACTACACAATCCTAGAGCCCAGCAGGTTGTCAGAGAGGATTGCGCAATTTCTAGAGGGAAGGCTAGTTTCCCTCCAAAAATGCACAAATTTCAAGGGGAAGTTGCTCAGGCTACAGCTGGGCCAAGTTCAGGTGAGTAGCCTGTGAAAGGAAAAGATTAAATTATGATTGACAGGCTGCCTTTGAGCAAGAAAGACATTGAAGCTTAAGGACTTGACGAAGCAAGGCAAGCTACTGTGAAGGTTTGTAGGGAGGCTCCAAACTAGGCTAAGGAAAAATTTTGGAGGGTGGTTTTGGCCACTACAACACTTGGCGACACACTGATAGAACTCCAGCTCTCTGAATGAACCTTGTTCATGAAAAGCAAGTCTAACACCTCCGGAAGTATTGTTCAGCTCTCATCTCGTCTTGGCTTCACACTAGCTTGATTTACGATGTATCATCTGCCAGAATCTTAGTCGATTAACACACATTCCAAGCCAAGGCAACATAGTTGTTTTGATTCGAGTTGTGGGTTATATAGGTGCATAAACAGTATAGTTGTCAGAGTCTTAGTTTCATCTCCAGTGTTGCTCCACTACCAGCAGGCCTGGATAGTACCCCAGTGGAATCACATAGAAACACAAGCATGGCTTTGCTTCCAGCGAGCCTGGTTAGTACCCCGGTGGAGTTACTTGCATCACCTCCCTACGCAGGAAGCCTTTCTCTTCTTTCGCCTTATTCATTTTTCATTTGAATTTTTTGACTTTGAATTTTTTTCATTTTTCATTGTGCATAACACTTATTCATTTCAGAGGCGGAAGAGGGATCCCGAGTTATTGAGAGCAAAAGAGGTTGTTCCAACATAGAAGTATTTTATTGTATCTCTGACGTGCCTGTTAAGGTTTTTCCCTCTCACCTTACTCTACTTGACTGATCTGACAAGGGTTAACCCAAAAACAACCGACTAGAGAAGGTAACACTAGTTAGCACGCAAGCATTTTGTTTTCACCAAGGTTCACTTCGAACAATATGTATTTTCCTTCGACGTATCATGGACTAAAAGTAAAAATCTCATCATACAGAGGCATGATGATAGATAACCAAGTAGTGATAGTTGTACAAGCCCTCTTGTACTTCACCCAGCTCATTTCATGAGTCACACATGGTTTCATGCAAACTAACCTACAAACAAAACAAATGAATGAACTAGCAATCAACAAATCAAAGCAAGAGCAGAAGCAAAAATGAAAGCGGAGAAAGTAAACAAACAAGAAAGCAAACAAATCTTGTAAGCAAACAAGCGTGCAAGCAAACATTATTCCTACTCCTACACTAATGGTGCATGGGCCTGATCATGTGAAGTGATACTTCCAATGTAGCCACCGGCGCATTGGTAGACCCATGTTGGTGAAGGCTTGGTCTACGAGTAACCCAGTTGTATGGACTAGCAAACAAGAAAGATATAACATTAAAGATAACCACACTTCGTGTTTCAAAGTTCCCACAGGACATAATTGAGTGCATGTGCATGACGGGTAGTCCATGGACTTATTGTGGTGTTGTGTGACACTACATGCAACTTTGAAGCAAAAGCACACTCTTGATGGTGACATGCAAGCAAATGAAATAAATGAAGATAACTTGCATCGCATAGGAATGCCTGCAGTGTAAGATTCCTCTAATGCATGGGCAATGGGATCGTGTAGTTTGAGTGGAGGAAGTGTGATCTATGTATGAGATGGATCTTCAATGCATATAAATGAGTGATGAGGAGCCTTGGTGATTGAACAGTTTCATGATCGAAAGTGAGACTAACCCCAAGAGAGCGAGGACTTGACATAACCAACAGCTCGAGCTGAAGTGCCTCGACAGTCTTGGGTATCTCAACTTCCTCATCAGGTAGATCATCATAAACCGATGGCTTTGAAAGATAAACTGCAATAGATTCATGATCGTGATAAAAAATGGAAGCAAATGGATCACGACCGCCATGATCAGAAAAAATCAATGAATTCTTTGGCATCCTCGTGATCAGATGAATCAAACAGAGGGGTAGATGAACAGCAAACGAACTCATCCTTTGTGTTTCTGGAACAGACAGATGAAGGACCAAGTGGATTTTCAATGAGTAACTTATCCCCTCCATTGTTGAATGATGGACTAACATCCGTTGAGTCTTGTCAATGATCAACAATGGGTGCATCCATGGATGAAGACACACATGCAAAATCATGGATGGCAGGTTCACCAAAGAAGCTAGGAAAGAATGGAGGGGGCTCAGATGGAAGGGAGTCATCCTTCACCGAGTGTTGATGTTAAAGTTCCCACTCATACTCTTCATGAATGACAGCGCATGTTGGTTGTGTAACACCAACTCCGTTAGTGGGTTGTTCCTCGTTCACAACAAGTGAAGAGTTTGGAATGCACGAACACAAGACAACATCATCCAGAGGAACACCTAAGTGCAAAAACGGAGGTCGAAGAAAAGAATTCACATGGGAACTCGAAGGAGTCACAACCAAATCTACACAAAAATTGAGTGGAGTGATGTTGGGAGGGTGTGAAGGATGAACAGATGTGTGAACATGATCCTCAACATCATTGGGCGATGGTGGAATTGTTGAATGTGAGGGAGGCGGATAGTCCATTTAGACAGTGCCTGCTCCCACATGGGATTGTACAGTTCCATCAATGAAGAAGGTTGAGCGAGTCTTGACATCAAGCTTTCTCTTGGGACGGGAAGATTTCTTAAGACAATGCTTGAACTGGTCCCAAAGATAAGCGAACTTCATCTGGCTCCTCGGAGCTTGAAACTGCAAGTCACAGAAGCACTGCCAAAAATAAATAACAGATTCATGCGGATCCCTCCATTGTTGTAACAGTTTCTAGTCAAGATGGTCTGGATCAAAGTGATAGAACGTTTCTTCAATAAGATCATAGAAGTGCTTACATGAGTGCATGGTGTTAGCCGGTATGATGAGCACCCAACGAAATGGAGATTTGCAAAGTGTGTATGCGAGCAGCAACCCGGCCTGTTCGTCAGTAAACTCATCTTCCTCACCATCATACGTGTGAGTGGACAAGAGATTGAAAAGCTTCCCCAAGATGGAGACATCTTCATGATTCGTAAAACACCTCAGGGGAAGAAGAATGCAAGACTCCATGAAAGATATGCAAAGGTTCAAAACTGGATGAGAGGACAATACTTGTCATCAGGCCCTCCTTCTAGCATCAGAAATCTTAACAGTGTTGGACCTGCCAACATGTCAAGGGGATCTCCCTGATAAGAAGTCCCAATTAGACCTCAAACAGTTTGGTGTAGGAGTCCCATCAGTGGGTCGTAAGGTAACGCCTTTAACGCGATGTCTCATAGAGCCATGTAAGATAACTATGTCAGTAGCAAGCGTGTGACTGATGCAGAGAGTCAAGGAATGTGTACGAGAGGTTCAAACACTTCGAAGGGAGAGGAAGGTGAAGGTGAGTTCTAGGTTGAAAGGGATCAGTCCCAACTCAGCTAGGAACACACCACACAAAGGACATGCACAGCTTTCGGTGAAGAAATCCACTCGGATGCGGCAGTCACAACATATAAGGTAAGATAACATGAGCATCACTCACAGATCAGTCCAAGACGAGTGTGATGGTTGATATAGCAAGGTTCATAAGAAAGGTCTGTCTGATGTTTGGTAGAGCAGTCGACATGGACGGTGATAGCATTAACAACATATGAAACACATTAACAACAAGATTCATATAATTGCATACAAATCAGTTCATATACAATTATGTAAGTTAAATAACATATACCATTAAGGAAACTAGAATAGTGCAACAGTAACAACATATGCATGAAAATGCGATGGCTCTTATTATTAAAGAAGTGTAAGTCACGATCATACAATACACCATGTAAACCTACTAGCCCCAACAGTGGAACATTACAGCCACATCCACCTGCTCCTCCAAAGAGATGTACTAACTCTGTGTAGTGGAGAAGCAAAGGGATGTTACAATATTGTCCAAGTCTTCTTCAAGATAGTCTTAGTAGAAGCTTGGTTGACCAAAAGCCTTTAGAATGAGTTATGAGGGACTATTATAGCAAAGGGTGGGGTGACCTTTGACATTCCCCTTTGTGACAGTTCAACTATCCTCATGACTCTTCACCTACTCTATGATTGTTACATCCAACTGTTGACACTCGACTTACACTTGATATGACTCAACATTACAATGCACATGTACTCATGTGAGATAGCATGGCTTGAGAAAGCCTTGCAAGACATCACTGACACTCAGTTTGTTGTGGTGAGACCAAATCTTTGACATGCTTGTGATGGTGAAGCTGGTGAGCTGATGCCAAGCTTGGTCGTCCGTGATGGTGTGCATGTACCTCATGGTGACATCTTGTTGAAGTGAACTCTTGCCTCCGTTGCAGCCAATGCATTGGTTTGGCCCCTTCATCCAACTCGTCTGTTAACATGCACATGGTCTTCTTAGGTATGGTCAAACTGACAACACACTGATGCATAGTGTCTGTGCTGATCTTCAAGTGTGTGTTAGTGGTCATGCACATCAACTTATCGAAGTGCATGTTTAGCCCCAGTTGGACTTCCTTCTTCTCTTCGCCTTGGTGAGTGTGTTGAATGGGTTGGATTACATGCGTACTCTCAACGACATGCATGTTGTTGGATCCTTTGCATGTGCTCAATAACACTGCTCACCATGTTTGATTTGTGTTAGCTGCTGGGATGGATCCTTAACTCGTACTGGTGCAATTTCATCTGTGAGTGAATGTGGCGCCCACTGTTGTTCTGTTTCCTACTGCAACTCATTGGATTGTTTGTGCAGCTTCATGTTCTTCCTGAGTTGCTACTTCAGCACATACAACTCCTACTTTTTTACATCCTCTGCCTTCACGCAATCTTTAGGTCACGCCTTCAATTCATACCCTGAGTCTCCAAAGTTGCTTTCATTATTAGTTGTTCTGCTTGATCTTGCAACTTTGCTCTACGTCTATGTTGTCAACAACCTTCTTCTTGCATTCATTGCATTCACTACGTTCGGTGCATTCACCTTGTTCACTGCATTTGATATGTTGCCTTCAGTTGTTGTTCATGATGCTACTCATTGTGATGATGTTGTTGTCATATCTTGATGTCCTTGTCTATGAATAACTTGATGTCTTCGTGAGTAGGAAAGCTCATAAGCACTTGATCGACTGCATCCCCAAGCATTCTCTAAAAAGTGTCTTCATCTCTGCTCTCCTGGAAACCATTGTACCTGTACTTTTGAGAGGTAGATGAACACCTATGATACCTGGAGACATAGAAACACTCATAGCAAGCAATCTTTCAATGAAAACCAAGAAAATCCGGGGACGGACACAGCACGTACATGGGAAACTAATGAGGAAGATTGCATAAATTCCACTAGCAGGCTGAGTGACTAGCTGCCAGAACTGTGAAAAAGGCAATCTGGACTGGTTGGGAGGCTGGACTGGCTATTGGATCTGCAAAATGCGCAATCCAGTTGGGCAATTGGCTGTTGGGATTACACAATGTGCAATCCCAGTTGGGAAGGATTGTTGGCCCAGCGGCAGATTTGTGCAAATTTTTGGGCCAACAGCCACTGACCTCCATAAATGCACAATTTAGTCCAGGAGGTGGGCTAGAATGTGAAAATCTAGAGAGGAAGGTGAGCCTTTCTTCTCCATATTGCACAATGCAGCCTTGGTGAAGGCAAAGACTGGTCCAAGATTGGCCCGACTCACAGATAGGGAACTGAAAACATATTTAACAGGGTCTTCGACCTCGGGAATGTCTTCATCATTAAAATGCGTACAACAATCTTCAAATAGAGCATTCGGTAGGTAAAATCTTTTCAAATATTGATAGAATGTTGTATGAAAACATTTCAAGGAAGATATGCTGCCACTAGGTATCGTTTTAAACCAAACTCTAGCATCCTCTTCTAAATACAACTTGGACAGCTTCATTTGTACATCTTCAAGATAAAAACCTTCTTGCTCCAAGCATTCATAAAAAAAATTGAGGTGTTGGTCAGGCCTTCTCTCTTTCTTCCCGCTGAATTTAGGCAAATAGGCATTCCACACATGAAATGCAGGGACATGATTGGGATAACCAACAATAGAAGAGAAATCCAGTGGGGAAAATTGGTTGGTCAGGAATGCAGGAAGGGCCATCTCAGAAACCTCCCTTTAGCACTCCAATTGTCACGTAAAAGGCTAATACGATGGGCTTGGTTCTGTTGTCACAAAATCATACACTAAAGGCTGCTACTTAGTGAGATCTCATGCAACTGTTTCAAACCAGGCTTTAGACTAAGGTTTAGCCTCCTTAGTCAGAGAGGGCTCTCTCACAGATTTTGATATGCATTTAAGGGCAAAAAGATGGCTAACTCTTTAAAACAGTGAATAAATTTTAAGCTGGTTGGAACAACAAGATCAAGGCTTCTCCCATTGAGTTCATGGAGTCATACATTCCTACAGTAAACAAGCAACTACTGAATCATAGAAACCAAGGCATATAATGTCTCACTATTCAAAACATCTACCAAGAAGGACTTCAACTCAACAAGAGATACACAGGAAGTCTGAGCATCAATGATGAATTCAGAGTGATTGCATGTCTAGTGAACTGTAAAACAAGATGAATAGAACCAAACCACATACATTCTGAACATTTGAGACACAAGATGAATCTTGGGAAGAAACAATATGTTTTCTATTACTGTGAAAAGAAACTTTACATAGACCAATATGAAAACTCTGTCTTTTGATAAAAATCTCCAACCTCTGATACATCAGAGTTTCTCCTATATATAGGAAACAAAACTAAACTATCTTGAGTCTCCTCCTCCAGCATGAGGGGAGCTCGAAAATCTATAATTAACTACATTATCCATATTTAAACTAACTTATTAAATACAGAGGCATTGTGCTTTTAATACAATAGAGTCCTATTTCTGATCAAACTCTACTACCATCTTCTCGTGTGCATGATCCTCTCCTAATCTTTGACACCTGTGCCTTTCCTGTAGTGGCTGAAATATATTTGAGGAGCATTCACTGAACTGGCTGCCTTGGATTCTAACTGTGTTGCTGACTCAGCTTTTGATGGAGATATATCCTCTGTTTTCACGGTCCCTGTTTTAATCCATGTTTATTTTTCAACAAAACATGCTTGAAACTGTATAATGACCTTAATGACCATACATAACACCATATGACTAATAATCTGGAGGCTTTATGGACACTTCCAGGTGTTCAACTCAAAATTCTGGTAACCCTACCAGAAACCCTAATTTTCCGGTCATAAAGATACTTTATGAAAACTTTAGTAAAGACAAAAAAGTTTCACCTTTATGCAACAAGATTTACATTTGTCATACTTTGAGGGCTTTGGCAACCATTTATGATTTCCTTCCTATCCTCGAAGCCTTTCTTCACAAAATTTGATGACCTCAGCATCATTTTTGAATTTTCTTTTAAAAACAGTCACCTACAGCAGTTTCGTAGCGCGCTACGAAACTGCTGTTCTTTGCAAAATCACAGTCTTCAATGAATTTCTTCGATTACTTTGACTGTTACAGCTTCACCCTTGGTTCCAAAATTACTAATTTGCCTTTCTTTTATACATGCCTCAAAAATTAATTAACTTAAGAAAACTAAACAAAACTTGGAGCAACATTTGACCTTTTAAACAATTTCAATTTATTTAGCAACTAACTTGCCTAGCTGAGCCTTTAGCTTTGCAAGTTCATTCTCCATGGCTGCAATCTCTGATACTGTCTTTTCTAAATCAGCCATTTCTTTGTCAGCTGCTCAGGAAAGCTTCTGCAAGTTAACTAGTAAGAACAGTTTTTCTGCTAAAACAGGCTGCTTCAGGGGTTTCGTAGCGCAAGGTTTGTTATGTGTATATGTCTTCATTTCTTGAATTTTCCCTTTTGATTAGGGCTCAAACCTTCTCAACTGATCTTATTACACCTCTGAAGAAACATCCCTTTCAAAATAAATCCCTTTTGCTTTCAAGGTAGATCCTTAAAAAAAACAAAACTGTCACCTTCAGCAGTTTCGTAGCGCGCTACGAAACTGCTGTGTGAGTCAAAAACACATAGTTCTCTTTTTCTAAAATTTTCTCTCTTGGGATTTCAGTGACTACAGATATAACCTCTGGATATATTGGTAATTCAAGCACTCCAACCTTTGAATTAAATTCTGTGAAATTTGAAGCAAATTCTTTGGTGACTTGCATGTGACCTCCTTGAAGTTTTTTTCACAAAATCTCCAACAACCAACCTGTTTGAAAGCTTATCCAATATAATACACCTGCCTGACCTACGATCCTTCTCTTCTATAAACAAATCCATGGAATTCCTGCAAGATGAAAATT
>APFE031254899.1:0-10335 GCA_000404065.3 Pinus taeda | reverse complement strand
TGCTGACCCTATAGAAGGCTACAACCTTCTTTCATTCAGGGACCACGTTTCATCAATTTTCAGACTGGATCCAAGAGTACAAAACAAACATTACTTCAATACAATCATCAACTTATACTTGCATCATAGTTCATCAAACAACCCAATACTAAATCACTGAAACCCTGTCATCAAGAACACAGAACCCAAACCAGAGCCCAAAACTCTGCAACAACCACCAGAATCAACAGCAACCTGAAATATCAAATCTTATTATGCATACGCTACTTCACTGTACCAAAACCGCGTGTATACGCGCTTTCTCCAAAGGAAACCCGCATGCAGATCTAGAAATAATTACTTATGCCTTTGCTATCAGATCTGACCCTTGCTAAGCGTCCCGAATAGATAACCAGCAAATACCAGATCTTCTCACTTCATCAGACACCTCTTTTACCCTCTTTTCCTAATGATATTCTCCTTATATAGCCTTAGGCCTTGCTCAATACCATGGTCCAAAACCATAAAAAACTAATACCATCAACTCAAAACTAGGGATCAACACGTCCGTCGAGACACCATGGTCCAAAACCATAGGCACAACTTCGAAGGAATAACCGCCATGGACCAAAGATAAGTTTTCCACATACACGCGCTTTTACTGAAGCCAACCTATGTGTACACGCGACTTGGTATATAGCGAACCTGCGTGTATCTCTTTCTATCCTGCTGTATTAAGATCTGTCCTCTGATTAAGTTGCCATCACCTGTACCTGTCTCTGAGTGAGTTGCCATCAAGGACAACACTTGTATCATAATGTGAACATTCTCAAGATGAATGGCCTTTACATTGGCCGAGTCAATAGTAGTTGGTTTAAACAATAATAATGAATGCCTAATGTAACTATGTAATGATCCAATATACTTAGTTACTACTTCAGGTGAGTCAAGTGCAATGGCCAAATTAAGTGATTTTTTTCTAAAGTCCTCAGTAAAGCTTTGAACATCCTGACCTCTACCTTGCCTTAAGTATTGCCAGTCCATTAATGTTTTTTTCTTATAACCCAAGGGATAAAATTGTTCCTTTAATGCAAAAACAAAATTGGGCCATGATGAAAGAAGATTACTCACACTCTTACTGCTTCACAATTTTCTCTCCCACAAGATGAGAGCAATGCCACTCAACTGAAGGAAGGCCAACTAGATCTTTGCCTCGTCCTCTTCGATCTGTTGAATCCTGTAGCAAATTTAAATCTGCCTAATCCAGTTATCAAGCTTTTGTACATTACTTTCACCATTATATATGGGAGAACCAAATTTGACATCTAATTTAAAGAAAGGTTTATTATATACATCCCTTGAATTCCTATGATGATGGTGATGAGAGGAAGAAGAAATTTCACTCGTGGAAGGACAAGGAGGGGGTTCTTCTCCACCATTTCCATGCATTGAACCTTGTTCTTCTAGATTTCTTTCTTTTCCTTTCTCCCGCCTTGAAAGCAATTGATTGACCTTTTCTGCCATGGTATAGAAGGTTTTCGGTAGTTGCGCTCCTCTTCATAACAAGCCTCTTCATCTGCCATGTTTATCCTTCGATGTGCATGCCCCACTTCCGGATCGAAAGACTTTAGTTTCCCTTCACCTCTTCAAATACTCTTTCTTATTAGCATAAAAACATGCAATTCAAATCTACAAAGGCCTCCTCTGATACCACTTGATCCAAGATCTTTCGCTTATAGATGTATTAAAGAATCACATGGATAAATTGCAGCTTAACCATAGAAATTTAGTATGCACATGAAAGAAGAGGAGAAACACATAAAAGCATCAGAAGAATACAAGACACTTAATAACAGAGTTCTTCCAATTTGGACTACGTCTCTGTGTTATGAAACAACTCACAAAAAGATAGAAAAGATAGATGAACTCCTTAGAATTCAGCCTCTTCGAGCGGGAAACCTCCTTTACATTACACAAATGAACAATTCTTCGATGATACGAATGACAAGACCTCCTTTCTATATATAGGAATCTAAGGAGTCATAATATAATCAGAGCCGACATAACTGTAATAATGTAAGGATAAATAATAACAATAGCGGGCTTTTATGGGGCACAATAGTAAAAATATGGGGACTACATGGGTACAAAAATATAATAAGGGGGCTGTACTAATAACAATAAGGGGTTACACTAGTAGTATAGGGGCCTAACATGCCCTCTCCTTAAAACGTGTTGTCCTCAATGCTTGAGTAGTTCTTGATGCTTCTGTAGAATATTCTTGTCCTCCCATGTGGAATATTCAGTGGGTAAGTTCTTCCACTTGATGAGATACTCTGAAATTGATTGATTTCATAGCTGTTGGGTTCTTGTTTCTGTGACTACTCCAGGTTCCAATATGATTTTTCCTTCCTCTTCAAATTCTAACAATAATGTTTGAAATGGGATCTTCTGAAAATTTTGAATGAGTGGCCACACTTCTTCGTCCTTCTTCCATTCATCCCTTGCTTTGTTTATCCAATTTGGTTGGATAATAAAAATAGCACAAAACAATTCTTCCACGTCCTCATCCTTTCTTGAGAGTGCATCTGCAAGAAAATTTTGCTTCCCTTTTCTATAGATGATGTCAAACTCATAACCCAATATATTTGTGACCCATTTTTTCTATTCTTCTATAGATAATGTTTGTTCTAAAAAGTATTAAGACTATCATGATCCATTTTTACCTTGAAGTGTCTTCCCATTCGATAAGGTCGTCGTTTCTTAAGTGAATGTAGTATTTCCAACATTTTCTTCTCATAAATAGCTTGCTTGAGATGTAGCAGTAAAAATACCCGATCACCTACATCAAAACATTTTTCACTACAATGTTGATCTACCTGTTGTTTCATTCAATTTTGCACCAAAGTGGCATTATCCTTTAAAAGTTGGAGAACCTATTGTTGATGCTCAATGTGATCTTTCACTGTTTGAACCTTTTTCTTCTTGATATGTCCTTCTATATTGAGAGTTTGAGGAGTGATAATTTCTTCCAATGATTTACAAGATATGGTCAGATTCATTTCTTGATGCTTGATGCGATCTTTCACTTCTTGGACATTTTTATTCTTGATATGTCCTTCTATCTTAATAATTTGAGGAGTGTTAATTCTGGCCAATGCATTACAAGATATGGTTGGATTCATTTCTTCTTTCTCGATGTGATCTTTCACTTCTTGAACCTTTTTCTTCTAGATATGCCCTTATATCTTGAGAGTTTGAGGAGTGGTAATTCTTGCCAATGCTTTACAAGATATTGTCAGATTCATTTCTTCTTTCTCTGGGGTTGGTCCCTAGTGTATATACTCTTATTTTGATGTTTATTGATCCTTTTCTTCCTCCTCTTCATAAACTATGTAAAATGATTTCTTCTCAGAACACTTATGACCTTTAATGCATTTTCTATCACAATTGTAACAAAGCCCTTTTCTCTTTTCTGTTCCAATTTTTGTGGTGTAACCCTTGTAGGTTGTGGAAGGCTAGGAGAAACAACACTTCCATGTTTATAATTGTGAGGGGTAGACTTTCTTCTTGCCATAATTTTACTTTCCACTATGTAACCAAGCCCTTTTACTCTTTCTAATTGTTGTGGTGTTTCTCTAAAGAAGGTGTTGCTCTTTGTATCCTCATAATGTGCTATTATTTCCTCCGTGAAAATTGACAACATAACAAGTTGTTTACGAGAACAAAGCGCTTTATACCATAAAATTGATCTAGTTCTAAATATGAAGATGTAATACATACCTTTTGTAACAGTGGTACACCATGTAGATCAAAATATTGCTCTATCTAAAGTATCCAATTTACTGAATCCTTTCCATCAAACTTCCTCATCTTGCTTTTTCTTGATTTTAGGAGCTTGATCTTGAAACAATTGTAACTATGTACTTTCGGATCTTTAAATTCTGAAATTGTGATCCATAGTAGCCCTTTGCGTCCTCTTTCCAATGCCACTAGTTTGATCCAAATTGGATTCTCCAAGGAAGAGTTAAGCCAAATCTCCCATAGTGACCTAATTATAGACTAGTTCGGTAGAGCGGACTTGTACAACAAGCCATGTGTCACTATTTCGACCTTTGGCTCTGAAAAACATATACAAGAAACTACAATTTTTCCTCATTCTGTACCTTCTTACAAAATTTCAATCCGATGCTTAGAGAGAAAGTTATGACAATTTTCCCCAAGTCACCTGTTTGGAATGTAATTCAGCAGTCTACAAAAAGACCAACTTCCTTAGATCATATCTCTGCAAATATAGCACGAAAAGCTCTGAAATTCAGACTCGAGGTTCAATGTGATTTATTCTAAAATAAATAAATAAATAATAAATAATAACAAATAATATTTATTAATATATTATATATATTTATATCTATTATATATATATATATTATATATTATATTAATATATATATATTATATATTTATTTATAATATATATAGATATATAGATATATATATATATATATATATATTTTCGCTTATGAAACATTGCAGAAAAAAGTTATAGCGAAAATTGCACGATGACCTATTTGGAGCAGCGAAACCCTAGAATCCAAAGCTCTGGTACCAAATGTTATGAAACTAGCTCACAAAAAGATAGATGAACGCCTTAGAATTCAGCCTCTTCGAGGGGGCAACCTCCTTTACATTACACAAATGAAAAATTCTTCGATGATACAAATGAAAAGACCTCCTTTCTATATATAGGAGTTTAAGGAGTCATAATATAATCATAACCAACATAACAATAATAATGTAAGGGCACAATAGTAACAATAACGGGCTTTTATGGGGCACAATAGTAACAATATGGGGACTACATGGGTACAACAATATAATAAGGGGGTTGTACTAATAACAATAAGGGGTTACATTAGTAGTATAGGGGCCTAACACTTTGGGCCCTAATCGATCAATGGGGAGGCCTTCATTCACTAAGTGGCATGAGAAAGAAGAAGTACAATCAACATTTACAAAAGGAGTCTTATACGTCCAATATGGAAAATGGATGAAACATGGAGAGCTCTATTGTAAAAACTGGCATTACCATTGAGTTCAGTCGCTGGGAGGTGCAAAATCAATATAAAACTTGCCCAATTATGACATTGGACCAAAACTAACCCCCTGTAAAATGTGCTCAGGCAAGGTTCCACCCTTTGTCATAGGTTTGCTCACGGTTCTGCCTCCTGCAATTCATATTCCTTGAAACACATGCCGCACTCGCCCCCCCAGGCGAACTATCTAGATTGGTTTATATATAGATTTTTTTGGTGGATATCCCAAGAGGAATCGATGATGTGTTGGTCAATGAAAGAAAATTGTTGAGGAGGGGTCGGGGATCAAATCTCGCCCCTCCCTTTTTTATTACATAATGGTTAATTGTTTGAAATGGGAGGTGTGTCCACTGGTCTGGTGGCCAGCTCCCCTAAATTTCTGCTGGTAGTTCGTAAGATGTGGAGTGTGGTGGAAGGGAGGTAGGGTTGACAGCCTGCCCCCCAATACTTTTATATCTTATATGGTTATGGTGGGCACCAGGGGTGGCGGGGTCATGGATGCCCACCACATATTTAATACATTTGTGTTATGGTGGTTTTAGGGGTGGTGGGGTCATGGCTTCCCACCCAATATTTAATACATAAATTTGTTATTGTTACCACCGGGGTGGTGGGGATTATGGCCTCCCGCCATTTTTTAATACTTTTATAACTCTATTTAGAAATTTTATAGAACCTTAGGGGATATTAGGAAAATTAATGGACCCACAATTTCACTCAGAAAATTGGCCAGATTCCAGTTTCGGATTCTGGCCAAATTGTACCCTCCTTAAGCTTGCCACATGGGTAAGCCAACCCAAAAATTTGACTCCTTCTATCTTATTCATACAGAATTGGATTGAAGTGACATTCAAACTGTTGGAATCAGTGTGACTAACACTTTGATCTAATGTCAAGTTTATCATCTTTCTGCCACTTTGAATTTTGAGCATTTTTCATGCCACTGGTGTTTGGAGATCCACCTGGATCAACAAGTGTGGTCACGAAGTGGTTAATGCATGTAGGGTGACCACAATTACTTTATAATAAGTGGATTGGCCCAAATTATTGCCACCTATGTTTTATCTTGTGAAGGTGATTAGTCAAGCTTCTTGCATTAAGAATTCTCCAATCTCAGTCTTAGAGGAATCACATTCGATCACAAAGGGTTTTGTAAAATCTAGGAGGGTGAAAACTATGGTGGAACACATCGCTTATTTGAGATCCAAGAAGGGTTTTTTAGCTTCTTATGTCTAGAGGAATGCATTTTTCTGGAGACTATATGTTATGGGTCTCGCAATGTGTCCATAATTTCTAAAAAATATATGATAGTATCCTGTGAGTCCCAGAAATCCCTGCAGAATTTTCAATGTTCAAACTCGTGCCTAATATTGAATTTCTTGAATCATTTTGGGATGAACTCATACTCCTTCATGGCCCACAATGTGTCCAAAGTACCCCACCTGCTCCATTGGAAAAGAACAATTGGACAATTTGACAAATAATTTATTATCTTGAAAAAGCTACAATATCCAATCAACATGTTGAATATATATTTCCCATCTTTTTCTCTAGATATGTATATGATAAAAAAGGACTAGTACAAAATTTATGACATATGCCTTGATAAGGTGTTTCATGAGATTTTCAAAGGTGGATAGGACATTAGAAAGACTGTCAGCTCAATTTATTGTGTAAACTAAGGCATGTATTTTACTATCAATCTAGGTTACTAACCTTAGAAGAAAACCACACTTTATCGATTTTTGGATAAGAATTAATATACACTATAGTTATGATAATAGAATTCCATATTACAAATATAAATCATTCTAAATAACTAAGCAAAAACATTTAAGTCTATTTCATAAAAGCATGTATTATTGGTCAATAACATTGCACTATTTTAGAAAAACAAGGAAGAGGCTCTTTCAGAGAGACCTGGTTGTCCTCCCTCAACAATTCTATAATGACATTTCCAATATCTAAGTAAGCATAAAAGAATGTAATGAAAGCATAAGAACTTAATTTAAGAAAGCTTGAAAGAAGTGAATCTTCTTCATTCTTAGTCCTAGCTCATGGAGAAGAGGCTCTTTCTTAAGAGGCCTGGTTGTCCTTCCACATTAAATATAATCAGTAAAATGAAGCAATCTTCACTTAACACATTTCATAAAATAAATTCACATTAAATATATTTACAAATATTTACAGCAAATGAATATAATAAACATGGTGAATTAAACTAGCATATGCACAAATATGAACATCATACAACAAAGTGTACTTAGCTTCGTATGGGGGACATCCAATCTTGCTGGTACATTACTAAAATACTCATCTACAACAGCTCATTCACTCCATCAAACAAAAATAAATAATGAAACAAAAGCTTTGTCTTCAATTATCTCAAAATAATAAGTTTTTCTACATAGTTTAACTATGAATTCCTCTCTGTAAATATGAAAAGTAATAACCATATAAGCTAAAAAGTCTGAAACAACCATCATTAATGTTATCCCACTTCATTGGGTCAAAGCCATCGATTAGTTACCTGAAATCTGGAAAAATTCCAAAAAACCCTAAAACTGCCCCTTTTTAATAGGGATTTCTGGGTGACAGGTCAAGTTTGACCAACGTTGACAGGGCTTGTATTTGCTCATTTTGACCAAGACAATAGTTGTTCATCCATCCTTGGTTCCTAATATTTCCAAATATGTATTCATCTTGTGCCCATGTGTCCTTAACATGTCACTTTAATGGAGCTATTACAGGAATTTTTAATGCAGTCTAAAATTAATTTTAAAACCCAATTTTTACAAAAAATTCTAAAATTTGAAAAACATTATTTATTTACCTGAATATACATAAAAAGGTGAAAATAAGGCATATATGGATGATGTATGGTGGAATATGATGGAAATTAAGTGGATATTTAATAAGAAAAATTAATCAAAATTGAGGGACACTATCTCCCCCTTGCTGATACTGAAGGATGTCCTCATGCTTGCTTTCTTCGCTTTGACGTTATGAGTGTTGATGTCCCTACTAAACCTATACCTATAGCATCCTATTGTGCAGATTGAAGTAAAATGTCAATGCCTTCATGCTCCCCTTCTTTATATATGGCATCTTTTACCTTTCTTTTTCATACTTGTATTGCCACAGTCTCTTCTCTTTGAGCCATCTATAAGCTTGTTTTGAGATGAGAATGTTTTGAGTTTCAAGCTTCTTGACTTGTTTTTCCAATTTCTTGTTCTCTTTTGCCATTTTATTGTTTTTTTCCCTGTACATATTTTTTTCCTTCTTCAAATATCTTTCCATCATTTTACTATACCTCATCTCCTGAGTCAAGTTTGTTATTTTCTTTAGATCTTCCTCACTATGTAGCTCTTATCTTACCTCTTTAGCATATGCATGTGATGACATGGCTTCTATCCAAGGTTCCTCAAAATAAGAGCCCTTTTCCATAGCCTCTTCCTAAACTCCCTTTTCCAATCTTTGTATGATTTCAATGATTTTTTCAACAATCGTATGTTCTGGTTCTTTCTCAACAATCTCAAGTTCTAGTTCCTTCTATTGGCTACTTGGTCCTTCTTGTGACCTCCTTCTTCACTTCCTTGGGATAGACAAAAATGTTTTTTCTTTTTTTACCATGACACTATCTTCTTTCTTTTTAGATCTTTTTCTGGGATATGAAGGGGAATTCATAATGTTTTATGTAATATGTAGTTGTTGAAGCCTCTCTTCATTCTCTATTTCATGTTCTTCAAAGTTATTTTTGGTCAAGAACTCCTTCCAAGGTGACTCTTTGTCTCTCACTTGATATTGAGCAAGTATTTTAATCAACCCACAATGGTATTGAGCTTCTGCTTTGTTTTTGGCTCATTCTATCATTTTAATCAAACTTCTTGAAAACAAGGGATTTTGATTTTGCATTCTCCTTTAATATGTTGTACCAATTTCATATGATAAAGATAAACTAGGTTGTGCTTATTGTCACAAGTGAAATATCTTTGAATGATTAGAACTAATTCAGACCAAGGCTCCCTGAACCAGTCGCTTTGAATTTATTTTGATCTATCAAAGGTGTATTTCCTCTATTTTTCAAGGAAGAAGGTCCAACCTTTTTCCTTTAGATGCAGTCGCTTATGATATTCTTCCCCTTCCAAAGGAAGTTCTAAAGCTTGAGATATAAATTCTGGGTTTATTGATATTGGAAGGTCACCCAACTCGTTTTTACCATTCTCAAAATTTTTAATGAATTCCTATGTTATATTGTCATTATGGCCATTAAATTTTCTTAGGAATTCAAGTAATCCTACTTGAAACAACTTTTCCACTGCATCTTTGCTCCAATTTTCTAGTTTGAACTCTCTAAGTTCCATTCTTGTTGCCATGTGTTTTGTATACCAATTAATGTATCCTTAGAAAGTTAACATCCTCATCATAAAAATAAATACATGTATATATATACATATGTCTCCTTATTCATGCAATGTTTATTCACGGATAATTATCATGGAAAATAAGCTTACCTGATCTTTGAAGTTCTTTAAAAAAATTGAAATTAGTCTCTTGCTTGAATCCTTTTGAATTTCCTTGGTTCTGCTACAAAAATGAGTCTACTTCTCTTCAAAACAAAAATATTTGCTCACTATGTAAACGATATTAAAAACATCTTATCAATGTTTTACTGCTCCTAAACGCGTGCTTCAATCTCAGTTTTCCCCAGTTTTTTATGAAAATCCCTTCTTTGTTTGTTTAGAAATGCTGATTGTGCATATGAAAAATAGGACTATGCATTTTTCAAATATACCAATTTCACAAATATGCATGAGGGAATTCAAGTTGGGATACCTGAACTCTAAGAAGACTTGAGAATGTCTCAAATTTAATAACTTCTTTTCCTGTGTTTAAACAGTGTCATTTTAATTAGAACTCCTTTCAACGTCTTCGAAGATTTATTCATGACATAGGTGGAAAGGTTTATTTAATGGTGGCAGAGTTTTCAAATCGAAAATTGAAGTCTTTCTCCCTCATAAAATGACACATATTAACCAACATATCGAGCTTAACTACCCTTGGAATTCATTTAATTGATGATAGAAATATGTTATTTGGCTCTTACCTCTTCTCTTGCATAATTTCTGGAGTTTGTTAGGAAGCACAGTCAACTTGGCATAGAGAGAATCTCAACCTTCAATCTCCTCGTTAAAACCAATGTATCTTTCCTTATTTCTCCATGAAATATTTAATCTCCTTGCCTATTTATGATGCACTT
>APFE031254892.1:0-24755 GCA_000404065.3 Pinus taeda | reverse complement strand
GTACCAAATTTGAATGGGTCCCATAGAACTTTGATGTTTCACTTCTCCGAATGATCTGTTTTTGTCCCAAGGATTTTAACTCTATCCCGAGTCAAATCTTCAATTCTTAATGATCAAGACCCCCCTTTAATAAACCTCTGCTGCATGATTCATACACAACCCAGTCTAGCCCTTCATTCCTATCCTTATCGGGACTCTTTCAAATCCTCATAAACGTTCATGGTGCCCTATGCCCACGCATATAATCACCCTGACTCTTTACCTCTCAAAACCTTCCATCGCATCTTTTTTTTTCCATTATAACTCCTTTTTCTTTGCAAAGCATGCATAACTTGCCCTTATCACAATTAACATTGTGCACCATTATACACTGGACCCGGCGGCATTGCTAACCATAACACGTATTTATTTCGGGTCCGGAGCCCCATTGCATATCACAATCGGCAGGGGCCAAGGCTTGTACATAAAGCACACTACGATATACCAGACCCGCCAGGACTATTAAACGTGGCACATATATATGTCAGGTCCGCCCCCCAATCGCAAATCGCAATCGACAAAACCTGAGGCCCATACACAAGGCGTTCTGCAATATGGCGGACCCACCGATATTATTAAGCACATCATATATATTTTCGGGTTTGGAGCCTATCGCTAATCGCAATTGGTAGTCAGCGAAAGTGAAGCCCATGTGATATGTGAAGGGTCGATGAGTGGACCCAACAATAATTATACACCCGGGTGCATGATTCTTGAAGTCCAGCCCTATGGCCCAGCCAAAGGTTTTCCCGTGTTTTCCTACGTATTCGATAAAATGCTACGTTCCCGGTTTTCAAAGGAAAACCGCATATGGTGGACCCACTGACATTTTTTACAATAACACATATTTATTTCGGGTCTAGAGCCCCATCGCAAAGTGTAATCGACAGAGCGCAAAGCTTAAACATAAGGCGTGATGCATGAGCGGACCCGATAGGGTATGGGTTCCCATCTATAATATTTCAGGTCTGGATTTCAGATTATCTGATGATTTTCAATGTAAACTGAGTTTATGCTTGTAGGACTTAATCAATGCGTGAATTAAAAAACATGGGGCGATTCTTTCACACTTGTTCCTTTTGATGTTATAAACATTTAATGAAGGCAAAATCTATGTTTTTGAGTATTTCTATCATATTTTCATAAGTACGGCTGATATTGGTTATCTTTGTAGGCGAGGACTGAGAGAAGCCAAGTGAGGTGGAAGAACGGATGCATATGCATCAAGTATGGCTCCAGATAAAAGATGCATGAGCGGATCTGAAGAGTTTATATATGCGGGTGTGTTCTATTTAAAGATCCGACTTTAGGCATTGGCGGTCATGTTTCCATATGTTGCCTGTGTGTTCCGAAGGTTATGTAGTCTCAGGCCTCATCATGAAGAAATGGCATGCATACCTCCTCCTTTCAACCAACATCCATTCATTTCCCCAAGAAATGAAATGCTCCAGCAAATCTGGCCTTTACGTATCAGCTGTTTCACCAATCGATTCGATAGTTGTATGTTTTAATTTGTATATTGAAATGAGGAGGGAGGTGAAAAGTCAGGGGAGACCAAGGGTCGGTGGCTTCTGCATAAGTATTACCTTCATATATGAGAGGAGGACTTTTTTTTGGCAGAACAACTTTTGATTTATTGTGAATAAACAAGACTATTTGGGTCAAGAAGGAGCCTTTTGTTTCAAATTTATTTTCCTCTGCTTTCATGTGTTTAGGATCAGATTATTGTTGCCGGCATAAAGATAAATGTGTTTGGCTTTGTGCATATTGATAACATACAGTTCATGGTTATTCGTGGTTATTCGAATATAATTCAATAGCATGCTTAACTCATGAAAGGTTGTTGATTTGAAACTTTGTTAAACATTAGTTGCAAGTGTTATTTGTATGGAAAGGAATGTGTATTCTTGTATAAGTAATTGGATTGCAATTAGGATTTAATACAAATTTGTTCTTATGTGAACCGATAATTTATTCATTTGGACTTGGAATCTATATATGATGTTCAACCTCTTTTTGTTATGCTCCTACAAGATAGAATAGGATAGTTAGGACTAGCTTAAGTAGTGAGAAGTAGTGTAGATAGGATTTGATACATATAGGTTAGCTATTCCTTTTGTTGATTTAATCGAAGTCTTCCTCTAGGAAGAAATCCCTCAATGCCTTCATTATTTTACAAGATCCTTTAAAACTCGTTGGAGCTAGCCACCGTAAACGAGAGTCGATCTAATTGGGGTTTGTGATCGGGTTAGTTCCCCTTATTGGCATAGCGAAAATTTGCCATGTCAACAAATTGGTGCTAGAAGGAGGTCCCGAACCACCGTTCGAATCTTTTTATGATTTCATCTATAAATTTTGTGCATGGATTCAAAAATATTAATGCATGGATCGTAAAGGTCGAAAGGATCCTTCCTCCCATTTGGAAAAGCCTTATTTTGAAGAAACATAGATCCCTTTAAGTCCTGCGCTTAGGTCACCCAAAGAAGAGACACTGTGGGAGTATCCTGCCACTCAAGAACAACCAGTCAGAGTACTTACTAATGCTTACACACGTTCCCTATCTTAGCTCCCCATATTTCACTCTTTACCTCTGACAACTAAAAGAAAGCCAAGGATCTATTCCATATATGAAGAGACATCTGCAACCCCATCTCTTGAATATATTGTGTTATAGTCCTTGCAAAGTATCGTCACTCCTTGGGAAGAAATTCCTGAGGATCCACTCTCTAAAAGGTAATCGCTGACCCGATTTGGGAAATCCTAATAAAGAACACCTTGAAGAAACCTTCAACCAAACCTCCCTATCCATAATATGGCTAACGTTCCTCTTCTAGGTGGGAATCAACTTCAACCAGGTGGGAACCAACTCCCATCTCCTCTAGGAGAACTCCCTCCATGGCTCGCTCAGGATGTTGTAGTAGTACCTGGGCATCAGCATCCCTTACCCAAGAATGCATAAAGAGTACTGCCTAAATTGGACCCTAAACGAGGAGACACTGCTGATAACCATATTCACTCTTTCTCCCTAGTCGTGTGCATGTTGGGGTAGCCGATGAAGATATATTATGTCACCTATTCCCTTTTACTCTGATTGGTGTCGCCTCCACATGGTAATTTAGCTTAAGAACAGGATCGATCACCTCATGGGCTACCTTTCAACAAGCCTTTTTAGGAAAGTATGGCGATGACAAAACACCTGCAGCCTTAGTTTTAGAACTATCTCATTTAAAAATGGAAATCAAAGAAAAGATCAAGGATTTTAACATCCAGTTCAATACTTTGCTCAACAGAATCCTTGTTAAAGCTAGACCTACTAAGGAGGTGCTCATGGAATTCTACATCACTGCTCTCCCTGTCCCTACTGTGATGTGGGTCAAAAGGAGTAATGGACAAACCTTATATGGTGCTATTGATGAAGTAGTAAAAGTTGAGAATGAAATGATCAGTCTCACAGCATGCCATCATACAACTGGAGAAAAGAAAGCCTCTCAAGCATCCAAGAAGAATAATGGGAGTGATAAAAAAGGGGTTGAAATCAAAGAAAAGGATACCAGAGATGTGGAAGGTTTGCATTGGATCATTAAGAAGTTGACAAACACAGTCATCGATATGAAAAGGAATTCTGGAGAGAGTACAAGAAGGAATGGAGGAGATTATAACAACATAAAACCTTTCATACCTTTCTACCATAAGAAGAAAGAAAGTGGTCATGTTCAACTTGCACTACCTACTCCACCCAATGAAGGGAATTTAAATATGGAAGAGATGGCTCTTATCATATCGGTCCGCAGCAACAAATAACTTATAGCGGAGCTGGAGCCAAAACAAGAAAATGAGGAAGAATACCAAGTAGAACATCCCTTGGATGAAGAATCTCAAATTAATGTACTGTGGGATTTCTAGACAAATGAGAATGATGACGACGAAGGAGATAGTACGTCAGAAATCCACACTAATGAAATCCACACATGAATTAAGGGGCCACTTGCGGGCATGATGAAGCATGTAGACCAGATAAAGAAATATGTTCGCCCTTTGAAGGCATCCGCTCCGAAAGTTCCTGTTGAGAAGGGTCGACCTAGTGGTGATTCCAAGAGTACTCTGTTTGTGAACTGTCCACAGAAAGATAATACATCTCCGACTGCAATGAAGGTGACTCAAAATGGTAAACTCCCACCTAATAATGGAAAAACAAGTATGTTTACTCTGCCTTACCCTATTCATAACATTGACTACAATATTGTGGATGATCTTAAGAAATCCCAAGCTAATATCACATACTTCAATTTGCTAAAATTAGCGCAGCAAAGAGATCTGCTCTTGAAAGCTATGAATGAATGGATTTGCAAATCTCCCACCAATCCAAGTAGTCAAACCAAAACTTTGGTGTCTAGACCTATTGGTACCTCCACTACATCCGAAAAGCCACTAGCTATGGAAGCCGCTCTATCAAAAATGAATCGAATGCCTCAAGATGTTAGTGCAGCCATGATAGGAAGGAAATCAAAATCCATGACTCCACCTTTCCTTATCAAATTTGAAATATTCAACAGGAATGTACACAATTTCTTGGTATATTCTAGTACCTCCTCCACTGTTATGCCTTACGTTGTTGCGAAAATAATTCGTGCGATACTCGAGAAAAGTGGAACTCGAATTATGCAATTGGACAGAATGAATGTGAAAGTAATTAGGGAATTGAAATATGTGTTGGTTCAGATGGCTACTAAACCACATTACACACAATTCATTGACATAGTGGTAGTCGACATACCCGAGGCTTATGGAATGCTGCTTAGTAGGGACTGGGTAGCAAAATTGAATGGATATTTCTCAACTGATTGGTCCCATCTCTTGCTGCCCCAGAAGGGGAAGGGTGATATGTCGAGAGTTGATCCAGAAATATACATGAAGTAAGTTGTGACAGAATTAAATGGCCCCAATGAAAATGTAATGTTTACCAACTCTATCATTGGGAATTATAGTTTCAATTTTTGTGCCATGGAAACCTATTTTGGAGAATTCCATGCAGAAACAATTGAAGAAACTGCAATAAACACATAGTTGGAAGCTCTCACCTATAGTCCGACTAATGAACCACCCTAATGTTCTATTGATCCAAGGTTTATTTGGAAACATAGATAACTAGTTCACCTAGCGATTCACCATTTGTTGTGACCACAACCACCACCCTATTAAAACATGCTCTGGTAGCAAATTTTAATGGATCCCCTAGAAGTTTGATCTTTCACTTCTCTGAATGATCTATTGTTATCCCAAGGATTTTAAATATGTGTTGAGTCAAATCTTCAATTCTTAATGATCAATACCCCCCTTTAATAAACCTCTGTTGCATGATTCACTCACAACCAAGTCTAGCCCTTCATTCCTATCCTTCATCGAGACTCTTTAAAATCCTCATAAACGTTCAATGTACCCTATGCCATGCATATAATCACCCCCACTCTTTACGCTTCAAAGCCTTCCATCGCATCTTTTTTTCCCATTATAACTCCTTTTTCTTTGCAAAGCATGCATAACTTGTCCTTTCTGCTTATCGCAATCAACACTGTGCACCATTATATACCGGACCCGACGACATTGTTAAACATAACACATTTATTTCGGGTCCAGAGCCCCATCGCATATCACAATTGGAGGGTCCAAGGGTTATACGTAGAGCACACTATGATATACCAGATCTTTTGTGACTATTAAACATGGCACACATATATGTCGGGACCGCTCCCCAATCACAAGTCATAATCAGCAGAACCTGAGGCCCATACACAAGGCATTCTGAGATATGGTGGACCCGCCGATATTACTAAATTCATCATATATATTTTTTGGTCTGAAGCCTATTTCTAATTGCAATCGGATATCAATGGAAGTGAAGCCTATAAGATATGCGAAGGGGGGATGAGCGTACCCGATGATAATTATATGCCCGGGTGCATGATTCTTGAAGTCCGGCCCTATGGCCCGGCCGCAGGTTCTCCCGTGTTTTCCTGCGTATTCGATAAAATGCTGCAGCCCTAGTTTTCAAAGGAAAATCCCATATGGTTGACCCACCGACATTATTGACCATAACACATATTTATTTTGGGTCCGGAGCCCCATCACAAAGCACAATCGGCAAAACCCAAAGCTTAAACATAAGGCGTGATGCATGAGTGGACCCAATAGGGTATGGGTTCCTGTATATAATATTCTAGGTCTAGATTTTGGTTCGGTTCTATGTTATACAATGATTTTCAATGTAAATTTAGTTTACACTTGCGAGACTTAATCAATGAGTGAATTAAAAAACATGGGGCGAATCTTTCGCACTTGTTCCTTTTGATGTTATAAACATTTAATGAAGGAAAGATTTGTGTTTTTGAGCATTTCTATCATATTTTCATAAGTACAACTGATGTTGGTTATCTCTACAGGTGAGGACTGAAAGAAGGCAAGCGAGGTGGGAGAACAAATTCATAAGCATAAAGTACGGCTCCAGATAAATGATGCGTGAGAAGATCCGAAGAGTTTATATATGTGGGTGTGTTCTATTTAAAGATCTGGCTTTAGGTGTTGGCGGTCATTTTTCCATGTGTTTCCTATGTGTTACGAAGGTTATGTGGTCTCAGGCCTCGTCATGAAGAAATGACATGCATACCTCCTCCTTTCAACTGACATCCATTCATTTCCCCAGGAAATGAAACGCTCCAGCAGTTGTGGCCTTTACTTATCAGCCATTTCACTAATCGATTGGATACTTGTATGTTTTAATTTGTATATTGAAAAAGAGGAGGGAGGTGAAAAGTTAGGGGATAATGAGGGTCAGTGGCGTTTTCATAAGTATTACCTCCGAAGATGAGAGGAGGACTTTTTTTGGCAAAATAGGTTTTGATTTATTGTGAATAAAGAAGACTATTTGGGTTAAGGAGGAGCCTTTTGTTTCATATTTAATTTCCTCTGCTTTCATGTATTTAGGGTCAGAGTATTGTTGATGGCATAAAAACAAATGTGTTTTTCCTTGTGCATATTGATAAAATACAGTTCATGGTTATTCCTGTTTATTCGAATATAATTCAATAGCATGCTTAACTCATGAAAGGTTGTTGATTCGAAACTTTGTTAAACATCAGTTGCAAGTATTATTTGTATGGAAAGGAATGCGTATTCCTGTATAAGTAATTGGATTGCAATTAGGATTTAATACAACCTTGTTCTTATGTGAACCAGTAACTGATTCATTTGGACTTGGAATCTATATATGATGTTTAACCTCTTTTTGTTATGCTCCTACAGGATAGATTAGGATAGTTAGGACTAGCTTAAGTAGTGAGAAATAGTGTAGATAGTATTTGATACATATAGGTTAGTTGTTTCTTTTGTTGATTTAATTGAAGTCTTCCTCAAGAAAGCAATCTCTCAACACCTTTAGCAGTTTACAGGATCCTTTAAAACCCATTGGAGCTAGCCACCCTAAACGAGAGTAGATCTAATTGGTGTCTGTTATTGGATTAGTTCCCCTTGTTAGTATAGCGAAAATTCACGATGTCAAAAGTATCGTAGTCCAAACTAGGTAGTGCCTCTTAGGTACTATAAAGAATTCTTAGTTGCCTTCCAAGCTAATTTGGTTGGCATTTTAACATAGCTTGACTTAGCTGGCTGAGTGCATAACACATATCTAGTCGTGTGTTCATAAGATACATTAGTGAACCCACAAGTTGTTAATAAATGGTAGCCTCCAATTCCTCACCTGAAGTGGCATCCTCTTTCCTCGAAAAGGTTGGTAGAGGAGTCTCCATGGGTTTGCTACTCTTCATGAGGGACTTCTATAGTATCTCATTTGCATACTTTTCGCGAGAGACAAATATTTCCCCATCTCCTTTCAATACTTCCAAACCAAGGAAGTAGTGTGTTGTAGATTTTAAGTGCACCTTCAGCACGAGTGCATCAGGGGACATATAATGCTTCCTAGAGATAGCCTCTACGTTGATTGTAGACTAGTGCCTAGGAAATCTTAAAGAGAGGAGTACATGGAAGATTATGAGTGAGGTTTTCATTCCACTCCAATTTGTCACATAGTTAAAAATATTATAAAGGGGGATTGGTTCAATAATCTATCATGTAGATAAACTTAAGCCAATACATGGATCCAAATGCTCAGGGGATAAATTGGTCCAACCTCAAAGAGAAATGTCTAGTTCTGGTGGCTGACACACAACAACATGAAGCTTTATATTGAAGTTGTAAAATGAAGAGGAAGAAAGGAAAGAGGGAATTCGACGAAGAGGGATGTAAACAGGATAGAATCCTAAGCAGCAATGTTCTAGCAGAAATATGGAAGAGAGAGAAGGTGGAAAGATATAAAAAACGAAGTGCTCATTTAGGTTCTGTACCAGATATAACATGGGTTCCATTAACGCTAAACAACAAAAGTAAATCTGGGCTCACACAGGTACTACATGTTAATAAAATAACACGAGTAAATATGTCTTGTACACAGGTACTGTAGGTTATAGGTTAACACAAGTAAATATGTCTTATGCATAGGTACTGTTCGTTTATTTAGTAGCATAGATAAATCCATGAATCAGAGGGAAACTGAAAGATTCATCACACTATTTTTAGAGAAGGAAAAAATATATTAAATGAGATTACAGAAGGGAAAACATACTGTGCATTGATAATTTTGGAATCACCAGGGAGTTTTATTAATCCAATATGATTCCAACATACCATTCCATTTACATTCAACCAAGATATCACTCAAGTCCCTCATGGACATGCAAGTAGAACCAAAGTGGAATCGCAAAAATCCTAACCCTTAGGTGTAGAATTATGGAACCTTTCGTAAGTGTTTCTTCCCCCTATTTATCATAAGAGGGGGAGCTTGTATTATAGTTACAAAATATCTTTGCCATAGCTCCAACTGTCTATTAGACTAGCTATCTTAGCGTGCAAGGCTATGTTTCCCAAAATGATTACAATCGGGATTTGATCCCTTCTTGGAAATAAACATAAATTGCGAAATAATGAAAATAAAGAGGAAAATGTAAAGATAATGGAGGAATTGTCCCACTTGTTGTTCCTGTGATTCGCCTCTGGTCAAGCCACGTCTCAACTATGATATGATTCCCCTGCTACTTGGTTGGTTCTTGTCAGTTCTACCTTAACTGCCTGAATAGCTAATTATCTAGAGTAAGGAGTGGGTCAACTATGAATGTATGTCATGGAGTGGAAATAGAGCACCTGTTGGAAGTATTTTGTTATGTATAGGAGTGGAGCACCATTCCATGCCATTAATACTTCCTAAGCCTCCTTTACTTTTTTACAATTGCACCACCTTCATTTGACAATTTAGCTTCCAAGCCATCCACCTTCAGTTCCCTGTACCATGCGCTTGGGGCCTTACAGCAACGAGACCTTTCCTCTTAAATAATGTTTACAGAGCAGGACCTTCTGATCCACTTTAGCCCCTTTACTTCAACTGCTTTCTGTAATTTTTTTCATATGACCAATGGCTTGAACTACATGGTTAGAGTGAAAACACTAGAGCCTTTAAAGGCCTATCTAGGGGCCTTTTTCCTTTAATACATGAAATCTCACACTTCGGAAATTTCTGATATTGGTCATTGATATTTCCTCTTGACCACTGCAATTGTCGATTTTCAGGGTCGGGCCATCTGAAGGCATCGAATATCGAAATCAGGAGAGGAAACCTCTTTATCTTCTTTCATAGCATTGGCCGACTTCTCTAGACGTGAAATACTTATCAGATAGAACACATGAAATATCGCATCCGGGAGGATCCCTCCGCATATCGCAATCGCAAGCCTAAGGGGACTACAGTGGAGGAGGGACTTGACTTGTGTGATCGTCCATATGCGATTACAATCGGTGACATCATCACTGCCACATATCACCCTATGAGTGGTGATATGTATCACCCATAAATGCCCCTTAAGACCCTGAAAATGCTAATTCTACATGACACGTGTCCTCTGTACCACCACGTCATCTTTGTACTGCCATGCCATGATGACGTCACTTGCTCTGTTATTTATAACAACCAATGGTAGTCCACCATGTGTTCCCCTGGAGGAGAGAGAAAAATGCCCACCCATCCCTGTTTTGCATCAATTTCCTTTGTTAAATATTGTCAGCCTTCCCCAACAATTTAACACTATATGCCCAGATTTCAACGATTCCCATGATCTTGACGTTCGACAATGATTCAAGCACTGTGCTTGCATACACCCCTTTGCATCTATGATCGCTGATCTGAGATATAGGCATTAAGAATCATGAACCGTCGATAAACCGTAAGCTTGTGCCCGAGACCTTGTCAATAGTTGATTTGCTGATACTGCGATATGCGGGACTGTGATGAAGCGAGTTGTGCGATTGCGATGATGCAAGATGTGGAACCGTGATATGGACAATATGCGTGATTGCGATATGACCGATATGCGGGATTGTGATATGGTGGACTGATATGCGAGATTGCAATATGGCCGATATGTGGGATGTGAGACTGTGAGCTATGCCTATAGCCGATATGCGATATCAGTGCTCCACCTTGGACTTGCTGATAGCCGATTTGTGATATTGGTGATCGGCTGATCGCTGGTCTTAGTGCCCTCCTTTGCTGCTACTGGAAGCTTCGATTGCGATTTATGGTGAGCCTCTTCCTTTGTTATTTTCTCTTTGTTTTCTATCTTTTCAAAGGGAAGCTTCAATATTCTCTACCTTCTGATCCACTAGAAGTCCATTCATGGAATTCCATATACTATTGGAAAGCTTATCATGAGCACTATGAAATGGAGAGGGTGTGATTAAGCTCTGAGAGCTTTTGTGGCTTGGAAAATGGCTTCAAACTTCATTGTTCTTATGCATTCTGGGCAACTGATAACTTATAATGTAGTGAGTGACAACATAGTGCATGAGTCCCATGTCCTACATTTCAAATTCTCTTGCAAGTTCCTCCTTGCAAGATATGATCAAATTATGATCATGTGTTAAAATCAAATCATCAACATATAAGATTATAATCAACAATTGACCTTCTACCACAATATGATAAAGGTTTTCATTTGCTTCACCTTTGGCGAAGCCCAACCCAGGGAGATAGTTGTCGATTCTAGTGTACCAAGCATAGGGTGCTTGCTTGATACCATACAATTCTCAATTAGGTATGCACACATTCAAATCTCAATCAAAGGTCTCAAAACCGTCTGGTTTTTCGATGCACACCTCCATCTCAATAACTCCATTGGCGAACGTTGTTTCTAAATCCATTTGGTGGATCTTCCACCTAATCTACATAACGAGTGCAAGAATTGATCTAATGGAGGAGTACCTTGCAGCTAGAGCAAGGGTCTCCTTATAGTCAATTCCCTCAACTTAAGTGAATACCTTGGCCAAAAATTTGTCCTTAAACTTCTATATGCTTTCGTCTACGTCATGCTTTACCTTGAAGATCCATCTCAAACCTAAAATTGATTTATCTGATGGTCTTGGGACCACTTCCAAAATATTTTTCTTTACAATGGAGTCATATTATTCCACCATTACATCAACCAATACAATTTTCTCTACTTCTTCCTCAAAATAGGATGGCTCAATCCCCACAATCTTAGTCATTAGAGCCATGTATCCATTGTACGAATCAGGTGACCTTCTCTACTTGCGCTATGAAGTGGGTTCTCCCACATTCTCTCTAGCATCATGCAATATTCTCTCAGTTTCCCTCATTCTTTTTCTACCTTTTCTAGATGGTTATGCCTGAGTGGATGTCTCCACTCCTTATTCCTCAATTTGTGGCTACTCCACAACTTCATGAGGTTCTTCTTTTGGAGATAAAATCTCCTACTGTGTTTGCAAATGAAGCTCCCTCTCAAGAGAGCATCTAATTGATTTCTCCTCATCAAAATTTACATCCCTTCACACAAAGGTCATTTTGAGGGATGGAAAGTACACATGGTAGTTGTGAGGAGTTTCTGTGTAACCCAAAAATACCCCCAACTCTGCTTTCGGCTTAAGCTTCTTCCTTGATTCTTTGGAGACATTGTAGTAAACAGAGGCTCCAAAAATGATGAAGTGTGACACATATTGCTTCCTCCTCGAGTAAGCATCCTCTGGTGTACTCATGCCAAGTATCCGATGAGGACTCTTGTTCTACAAATAGACAAATTTGTTTTGTGCTTCAACCCACAAATGTAGAGGTAGGCCTTGGTCATGCAACATATCCGTTACTACTCCCACAATGCTACAATTCTTCCTCTCAGCCACCCCATTCTATCGTGCGTTGTGGGGTGTTGTCAATTCTTGTTGAATGCATTTTTTTGCTCAGAAACTTTTAAACTCATTCCAACATACTCCCCTCCATTATCACTCCTGAGATCCTTCACCTTCTTGTCGATTTATTTCTCAAGCAATGCCTTGATTTCAATGAGCTTGGAGAATGTCTGATCTTTCTTCTGCATAAATAAGATTCAACACTTCTGTGAGAAATCATCTAGAAAGATAACATAATATTTATGTCTGGAAATGGAGGCTATTGAGAAAGTTCCATAGACATCAGAGTGGATCCTTTCAAGGACTGCATATTCTTTGTTGTCTCAATCATGGAATGTGGCTTTTGTGTACTTCCCCAAGGTACACCCTTTGCATGTATCCTCCTGGTCAAGTGCCCTCTAGGTAGGCATGTGGTTATCTATTCCATAATATTCAAGGTGTCATGATGAAAATGGAAAATTCTTCTATGCCAAAGTTCACTGACATCGTGGCTCTGCACCTTATTTGTCTTCGTTCTTAATGAAGCACAGTCTTCCACATCTATCTTATATAGGTTCTTTACATGAACCACGATCTGCTTCACATGTCCAATGGCTATGTGTCTCAGAAATGCCACAAAGACTATATTTTTCTTTAGGCCTAGAAAAAATATGACATCCTTCAGTCTAAGAGGGGAACCCAACTCCCTCTAAAAGGTGACTGTACTAATCATGGTCGCATTTTACCTACCATCATCTCCCATCTTAATGTGCATCTAGAGATATTTCTCCTCCAAGTCACTAAAAAATATCTATTCCCCGTCATGTGGAATGAGGCACCACTGTCCAAGTACCACACTGCCCCCATCATTGTTCTTACCATGCATGCGATAAGTGTGAAGTTAGGATCAAACGGTGAAGACAAAGGTTCACTTGTCACTTTTCTTGAGGTCTTATTGCTTTATTTTTTGTGTGGACATTTCATGGCATAGTTCCTGAATTCATGAAAATTGAAGCATAATTTGGACAAGTCTTCGTTCTTGACCCTTGATTGGATTCTAGTTTGGATTGAGATTTCTTCCCTTTTCTCTTCTTTCCCTTTTCAACCAATTCACAATTTTCTTCATTCTCTCCCTTGGATGAAGTCCCATCTTTGGTATTCCACATTATTTCCTCTTGTACAAAATTATACCATAATTGTTCCCAATTTGGTAGTTTCTCCCTCCCATCCACTGAATCTTGGTAGTTATTCTAGCTCTTGGTAAGGCCTAGAAGGGTTATGCTTACCAAATCATCATATGAGACTATAACACCAATTCGTACAAGTTCATCACGACATTGTGCTAACCTTTCGAGATACTGTTGAATAGTCATTCTTCTACATGATATTTTGAAGTTTATCCTTGAGTGTCAGTTTTTTATTGTCACTTCTACTTTGGAATAGATATGTCAGTGCCTACCACATTGCATAAGGAGTCCCTTTTTTGTGGATATTAGAGAAAGTGTGATCCTATCTACTTATTCTTACATCTTCTCCAAATACATGTACCTCTGCAAGTTTCCCACTGTCTTCCTTACACCATTGTGCCCTGCAACCTTATAGGCATGAGCCTCCCTAATCAGCTATAATCTCTCAAGTTTAGGAACAAACAACTTATTTAGCATGTAGAGTAACTAATCTTATATATGGTAGTCAACCTCACTATCACTATCATGCATACAATTTTGGCTCTACAACTATTGAAACATGTATTTGAAGTCCATATATGTGCAGAGATGGCTTCCATATATGTGCATATTTTGTATATATGTGCATATATGGAAGATGAATTTCCTATATGCATGACACACATATACAAAAGCCATATTTTGTATATATTGACATACATGTGCAACCTATTTATACATTTTCATATAATAAATTCATCTTCCATACATATGTGCATATAAAAAATATGTCTTTTGTATATATTTGTATATTTAGAAAGTGAATTTTTTATATGCACATATATGTGTAACCTATGTGTGCAAATATGTGCTTTCATATATGTGCATATACATAAGATGATTTTTGTATATGTGCAACTTCCATTTATATGCACATATATGAGCAATTTATGTATATATGAACATATATGTGCATATACAGAAGTTACACATATATGAAAGATAGCTTCCATATATGTGTGCATACACAAAACATGGCTTCCATATATGCTCAACAAACATCTATGAAAGTCATTCTTTGTATACAAGCACATGTATATGAAATTTCCATATATATGTGGATCTACGAAAGACATCTTCCATATATATGTGCATATACAGAAGATGGCTTCCATATCTATGTGCATATATGGAAGATGAGTTTTGTATATGCACAACACACATATACGAAAGTTGAATATATAAAAGATGAATTCCACATATGTGTGACTATGTGTTCCCCTATGATTCCCAAGTTAGTTCGAGTTTTTAATTGTGGATACAAATCCAAGTAGAAAAATGAGTTTGTTTTCAATAACATATAAAACAAAGAATAAAAATGGTTAACTTTAGTCCTATGAATTCATTTATGCATATGTGTGACTTCTATGTGGGCATACCTCCATATCTGTGTGAAAATATGGAAGATAGATTTTGTATATGCGAAACTCCCATATGTGTGAAACTTCCATATATGTGCATATATAGATGGATTTTTATATGTGTAACTTCCATATATATGTTCATATCCAGAAATTTGCTTCTGTATATGCATAACTTCCTTATATATGTGCATATACGAGAGATGGATTTCGTATATGTGCAACTTTTATATATGTGTATATATATGGAAGATGAATCTTTTATATGTGCAAGACACATATACATAAGCCATATTTTATATATGTGCATATACAAAAGCCATATTTGTAGAAAATTTTGAAGATTCACAAGCTCATGCAATGTACTAAAGCATAGGACAAGATATTCTACTTTCAACCAGTGGAAGCCAATAGATTGATGAAAACAATATGAACAAGAAGAATTTAAATCAATGGAACATAACAAAAGATGTATCTAGGGAAAACCACTACTCAAATCCCCGCTATCTGTATTGCATATATCATAAATATGAGTGAATATAGGAAGTTTGTTCTCACTAGAGAAAATTCTCACAAGTATGCTAAACTCTCTCAGCTCACAAGAAAGCTCTTGGAAAAATCTTAGCTAATTATGCTGCCCTCCAAGCCTCCATTTCCTTGCGCAATTACTATGGTTGAATAACCCATATTAATGGGAATCCAGTGCTTCCAAAACTACGCAATCTAATCTAGGTTGACTTCTGGATTGAATGCATGATCTATACAGTTATGAGTACATTGTCCCTGTACTCTAGTCTCATCTGGGTCTTTCTCAGAATTGGCCTGCATGAGTTTCTGATGAGGGAATCTTCAGTTAACTAGAGTGACACTTGTGGATACACTAGTGCACGAACTGACTGTTAACTCTATATTAGTTTCTCAAATAGTTTGGAACTAATTTAACTAAACATAACTCAGTAAGCTAAGCTATCTAATTACAACTCACAATTAAATTCATCCTAGACCCCTGAAACTTAGGGAGAACATATTCATGACTTCAGAAAATCTTCCAACTCAAAATTCCTAAGATAATTAAGTTAATTAAACTTAATTAAATATTTACAAGTTGTTATGATAATAGAGTTTGATTTTTATTCACATCTTAAATTCAAGGAAAAATTTAAACTGGAATTTATTGTTTCCTTTTCTCAACATGCACTCTCAAAAAGAAAGGGATTATCAGCTACCCTGATCCTGTCTCTGTGAAACTCGAATTTACATCTTGATAATGCTTTTGTCAAAATGTCAGCATCTTGATCCTCTGTGGGAATGTATTGTAACAACACATTCCACCTCAATACACAATATATGAGATGACGATATCAGATATCAATATGCTTGGATCGATCATGAAAAATTGGATTTTTAGTAAGTTTGATACAACTCTGATTATCACAGTAAATCACAGTTGGATCCATCTGTTGACCAAAAAAACCAACCATGATCTTCCTCATCCAAATGGCCCCACATGTTTCCTGACTCGCAACCATGTACTCTGCCTCTGCCGAATTGAGTACAACTGATCTATGTTTCCTGCTCTACTAAGAAACTTCCGTTGAACCAATACTGGATGTCCGTCCCGATGGCTCTTCTGCTTGAATGGACTCCCTTCCCAATCTGCATCAGTGAAGCCTTGAAGCTTCACTCCCTTTATCCATCTATACCATAATCGATACTGAGAATTTTCCCTGAGGTATCTCAACACATGCTTTGCCGCCCTCCAATACAACTTGGTAAGCCTAAACATCATTTGAATAAGCTGGTTAAATGCATAGAACATATATAGTCATGTGTTCACCAAGTACATGAGTGAACCCACAAGCTGCCTATAAACAACAGTCTCTTGAGCTGACAGAAATGTGACTCACAGTCGAAGGTCTCAAAACCTTCATGTTTCTCTATGTACACCTCTTCCTTAATCATGCCATTAAGGAAGGTTATCTTTACATTTGTCTAATGTATCTTCCAACCCATATGTACTGATAGTGCCAATATAGATCGAATTGATGAGTACCTTGAAATAGGAGAAAAGGTCTCATCATAACCAATCCCCTCTACCTGTGAAAATCAACGGGCCACAAATCTAGACTTATGCTTCTCAACACTACCATCTATAGCTTTATTTACCTTGTAAAGCAAACAAAATGTCACCACTGACTTTTCCTTAGGTCTCGGGATGATATCCCAAACACTATTACAAAATATGGAGTCATACTCCTCCAGAATGGCATCAACCCAAACTAGTTCTTGCACTGCTTCCTTAAAGAAAGATGGCTCTATCACAAAAATTTTTCCCATAAGAGTTGTGTATCTAGTGTACCTCTCAGGTGACCTCCTCTGCCTATGCTGAGAAGTGGCTGCTCCCACATTCTCCTGTGCATCATCCAACAACCTTTCAGGCTCTCTGGTGTCCTTTCTTCCTCCTTTGGAAGATTTTTCCTGAGTGGATGTCTCCACTCCCAGATCCTCAACATGTGGTTGCTCCACATCAATATGAGGCTCATCAAACTTAGGAGCTAAAATCTTCTCATTTGCATGCAGCTCAAGCTCCCTCTCAAGGGAAACTCACATGGCCTTCTCCTCATCAAATCAGACATCCCCGCGGACCACTTTAATCCTATTCGTCGACAAGTACACCCGATCATTATGAGGTGTATTAGTGTTCCCCAAAAATATCCCCAACTCTGTTCTTGGCTTAATCTTCTTTTGTGAATCTTCGATCACGTGGAAATATATTGAGGACCCAAAAATCTTGAAGTGACCAACATTTGGCCTCTTACTGGAATAAGCCTCCTCTAGTCTCTTCATCTCAAGTATCTGATGTGGGCTATGATTCTGAACATAATCTGTTGTGTTGCATACCTCATCTCACAATTGTACTGGTAGGTCCTGATCATGCAACATCACCCTTGCTACCCCTACTATGCTTTTGTTATTTCACTCAGCCACGCCATTTTGCTGAGTGATATGGGGTATCGTCAACTCTTGTTTAATCCCTTCCATTTCATAGAAGTTATAAACTAGTTTGAGACATACTCACCACCATTATCACTCGGTAGAGATTTAACCTTCTTGCCCGACTCTTTCTCCTCCAATTCTTTAAACAAAAAACTTTGTGAGGGTTTGATCCTTTTTCTGGATGAAAAATATCCAATATTTTCGAGAAAAGTCATCAACAAATATAATATAATAACTATGTTTGGTTGTGGATGTTGTTGATAATGGTCCACGCACATCTGAATAGACTCGCTCTATAATAGCCTCTGCTTGACTGTCATTTTCATGAAAGGAAGACTTGGTGCATTTTCCTAAGGTACACCCCTTGCATGCATCAACTTGCTCAAGTGTACCTTTGGGAAGACTAGTAGAGATTTGGTGCAATATCTTCAAAGCCCCATGATGGAAGTGGCCCAATCACCTGTGACGCAACTCGAAAATGTCTCAACTATACACCCTTTCTTATTTTGTGCTAAAAGTAGCACACTCCTCTACCTCTAGCTTATAGAGATTCTTCTATCTTCTTTACTTGACCCATGGCTATGTGTCGAAGGAATGTCTTTCCTTTAGAGAAAATCACATAATAGCCTCTATCCTAAATCATGGAAAAGTATAGGAAGTTCTTCTTCAATGCGAGTACATACATAACATTCTTCAAGCTGAGTGGAACCCCATGCTCCCTTTGAAAAGTAATCATGCTCAATCTAGTAACAATATACTTTTCGTCGTCACCCATCTGGAGATCTTTCTCCTCAAAGTTACTGAATAACTCTTTATAGCTAATCATGTGGAATGAGGCTCCACTGTCCAAGTACCATACACTTCCCATCATTGATGACACCATGCATGCAATGATGGAAAATTCCAATTATAATTAACAAGCGAAAGCCTCACCTGCCACTCCTCCTAAAGACTTCTTCTTGGACTTCTTGAGTGGACAATTTGTAGCAAGATGTCCCAGCTCATGATAATCAAAGCAGTTAACCTTCGTCATATCTTTCTTCTTAACTCCATGATAATAATATGATTTGTAATGGGAAGCTTTCCCTTTCTCCTTCTTCGCGTTAATCGCTAAGGCACAATTCTCTTCATCATCATTGTTTGATGAAGAGTCATCCTTGGTGTTCCTCCTGATCTCCTCCTACATCAATCCAACCACTGTCATTCCCAATCTGGCAACTTATCGTGACCATTGATAGAGTCTTGATAACTATGCCAGCCCTTTAGGAGTCTTAAAAAAGAAATACTCACAATATCATCCTTGGAAACTATGATATCAACACTTCCAAGTTCATCGTGACACTAAGTGAACTTGGTCAAGTATTTTGGAATCATCTCACCTTTCTCCATTCTGATTTTTCGAAGTTTATCCTTCAATTCCAATTTCCTTTGGTCACTTTTTTTTCTAGTACAAGTCTGTCAATGTTTTCCACATAACATATAGAGTTTCCTTCCCATGGAGACTCTAGGCAATGTGTTCTTGAACTCCCTTAAGGATTATCCACCTTGCATTTGGCACAAACTTCTTTTATTCGGCAACATTTTGTGCATCCGATGCTATTGGGTTAGGATTTTCTCGATCAATGAATTCCTTCAATCCATTATCCTCTAGCACAACCTCCGTTCTATCCCTCTAGGCTATAAAATTTGAGCTTCCTTCCAAGGCATAATCGCGTCGCAAATTGTAGAATTCCATCTACCGATCTTGAAGTATGTATTGCAAATTGAAATTTCACCTATAACCCAAAACTCAAAACTTTGAAATCTCCTCTAGTATATTGTTCTCAACTCCAATACCATGTAGAAAATCCGGTAGATTCAGAAGCTCATGCAATGTACTAAAGCATAGGATAGGAATCTACTTCTACTTTCGACCAGCAGAAGGCAATAGATTGATGGAAATAATATGAACAATAGGAAGATGAATCAACGGGACATAATGCAAGATGTATATGGGGAAAGCCATTGCTAAAAATCCCACTATTTGTATTGCATATATCAGAAATATGAGTGAAGATACATAACTTTTTCTCACTAGAACAATTCCGCACAAGTATGCTCAACTCTCTCAACTCACAAGCTCTTGGCCAACACTTAGCCAATTTTGATACCCTCCAAGCCCCTAATTCCTTGCGCAATTCCTATGGCTAAATATCCCATATTAATGGGAGTCCAATGCTTCCAAAACTGTGCAATCCAATCTACATTGACTTCTTGATTGCATGCATGATCTATACAACTTAGTAAATCATACAACCAATAGTTCATTGTGTTTGCGCTCTAGTCTCAACTGGGTCTTTCTCAGAATGAACATGCATGAGTTTCTGATGAGGGAACCTTGAGTATACAAAGGTTGTGCATGTATTAAAGATGTACATATACGAAAGTCGCACAACTTTTATATATGTGCATCTTTTGTATCACATATCTTCCACATATGAAAAGCTTTTGTATATGTACCTATACGGAAAATATGTGCATATACAAAATAAATATATATACAGAAGACATACATATATTATATGGAAATTGTGCATTTATAGAAGACATGAACCTATACGAAGACGTGAATTTGAAACTCATATCTTCTATATATGTGCATATCCTCCATACATGAGAAACTTTTTTATATGTGCATATACAAAATATAAACATATATACGGAAGAAACACATATATGGAAGATTTACACATATATGGAAGTTGTGCATACACCTAAAATATGCACCTATACTGAATTTGTCCATATATGGACATGCACATATCTTCTGTATATGTGCATATATCTTGTGCATGTGGAACTTCTGTATATATGCATATATTCCAGATATTCATACAAAAAAACCTCCATATGCTCGTATCTTTAGATCCTATACTAAAGAAGTGAAAACACAGAAGAAACACATATATGGAAGACATGCACATATACGAAAGTTGTGCACATATGGAAGACATGTGCATATACGGGAGTTGTGGATATACATAGGACATGTGCATATATGAACCCTATGCATAAATAGATATTTGAGTTCTTCATATCTTTCATATATGCGAATATCTTATGTATATATGCATATCTTGTGTAAATGCGCATATCTTTCGTATATGCCCAACTTTTGTATATGTGCATATCTTTTATATATGCACAACTTTTGTGCATGTACGAAAGATGTGCATATACAGAAGTCCGAAAACTTTATATATGGGCATATTTTGTATCACATATCTTCCATATATTCACAACCTATGTATATGCACATATATTTTGTATATGCACTTATACGGAAAAAACATATATATAGAAGATATGTGCATATATAGAAGAAACACATATACATAATACATGTGCATATTATATGGAAATTGCGCATATATAGAAGACATGCACATATACAAAAGATGTGCATATGCAACTCATGTCTTAGGTATGTGCATATCTTTCATATATATGAAACTTTCATATATACACATATACAAAAACTGTGCATATATAGAAGTAGTACACAAATTCCGTAATATGCATATATGGAAACCTCCATATATTTATATCTTTTGTATATGTGCAACGTATGTATATGTGCATATATTATGTATATGCACAGCTTCCATATATGCGTAACTTTTGTTTCCTCTTTATATGGCTCTCCATTTCCTCTATCTTAGGCCTATCCACTCCAAATTTTGAACTCAGAGGCTTTGAGACCACTATATAACACTCTCTCCCACTCCCTTGGATAACATAGGTTGAATGGGTGTTACGTTTCCCTAACCCAACCTCCATGGTCTCATCATGCATTTGGGGTTACACAATTTCTTCTTCCTTTTTGAATTTTCGATATTCTACATATTTATACATCCTTAATTCATTTTTCAATCCACATGAAATAATTGTTTCTAAAAAACAGTATTTTTTAACAATGGGCATAAAAATAACCATTTTTAACATAAATATAACAAAAAATTACACGTTTTGATAATTATTTGCTAGAATTGACATGTCAAAATCACAATTTTTATACGAAAATTTTAATTAAAAATGGTTAAATAATAGTTTTTTTATGAATTTCATGTCAAAAAATAATTATAATCACCTTTTTTTTTCAAAAAATAATGATTAACTTAAAATCAATGCGAAAATCACATATTACAAATATTGAACGCATAAAAACCCTAATTAAGTGTTCATTCTTCTCATAAAATGTCAAAGTCAAAACATTGCAAAGCTTTATTTCCAAGCATAGCTTAAATTCAATCAACGATGTCACGTAATCCAAACCCTTTGTCCTCTAGAGTTTCATCATTGTCTTCTTCCACAATATTTTCTGCTTCCTTTTGCTCATCTTCCTCTTCTAATGGATCCTTGATGTCTTCGAATATCCCAATGTATGTCTTTCCAAATATTCCATTTAATGGTGGTTGGGGTTCCTTTTCCTTTTTTTCCACACATGATTTACTAAAGTCCCCTTTCTTCATCCCAATTTCTTACATTGCATCAGGAAGAAACTAAAGAGCATTAATTCTTTGCTGAATGAAATTGCACTGTACTGGATCTTTTTCAATTGCAATGCAATTCCTTCCTTTTTGAAGGCAACATGCTAGTATTGTACCTAATTATCAAGCACAAAAGAAATAATGAAATAAATTAGTACAATGACATATTAATTGAAAAATAACATATTGAAATTCAATTCCATATAATAAAACTTACCTGAGCCAAAAAATAAATCCATAACCCAATCTCCTTCATTTGAACATATGTCTATAAGATAGTTAATCAATAATTGTGTTTTTTGATAAATGTTAACTATCTCCCCTTTTGCTTCTTTATCTTCATATGTTAGTTTTCTCACAACAACATCATAAGTTAGTATTTGGCTATGACTCTTTCCGCCTACCCGATTAAAAGTCATAGACATATGGCTATCATCTTTTGCCCAACCATCAATATGAATGAACTCACAATCATTTATGAATTGTTGATCTTCATTGTTAAGAAGATTTGACTTTTTCCTGTAACATGAAATAGTAAGAGTTCAATTAACTTGTACATAAATGAATTTTTCAACATTAATCAAATATACATTTTAAACGTCTTACCATGTAAGCTGCATCCTTGAATTTGTTTTCCCCTTGAAGCTTGACAATATCATTTCCAATTGTGTGTCTGAATGAAATGTCACAAATCTCCATAATGGTGATGACGTGACTTCTACAAATCCCGCAACCACTTTACTAAGAGCTTGATAAATTTAAGGATCACTATCATAGTCAATGTTTGGAATGTTGAAACCATGGGGAATATCTACAATGACTAGGGCATAATCTCGTTTAGGTATGAGTTTAGCAATGTCTTCATAGTCGCCTTGTATTACTTGATATTGAATGGTGTCTAGCCCATTCCAAAAGGAATGATTAAGAGTTGGATCAAGTTCAACATTCTTAATACATTGCTTCCTCAATATTTCAATCTTTATACATTGCTGCCTTATAGGTTTGTCTGTAATTAAGCTGAAATGTACGACCACCACCAACTAAGTTTCTCTTTGTCAAATTATGTCAAATGGAATTTTGTTTTGTTTTTATAATGCCATCATCTAAATCAGCTCCTGGTGTAATGATTTCTCTTCTTTCTTTTGAAGTTTCACTAGGTTCTTGACTGTTGGTAATGACTACATAAAAATATTCAACTTTAATTTTCTTCGTCATAACATTCTCAACAGATTTATTCTTAGGAATTTTTACTTTTGGTCTTTTACGGCTCTTTTCAGTTCCAATGTCATCTTCAGTAATGGCAACATATCCTTCACTGTCAGTTTCAACTTCATCGTCCCCAAAAGTAACTTGTTTTGCCTTGCTAGATTTATCCACCAGAGGCCTTTTTTTCTAATTCTTTGGATGTAGTTTTGTAGCATCATCAATTACTACATTTTTCTTGTTTTCCATATCTTCTTCTGACACTGAGTAAAAACTGCTGACAACTTTCATGATATCATGCTCTATGAAATGAATGCCTCCCAAACTAATTGAACAACTTTCAACAAAACTTTGCCAAACAAAATATCATATGTTAATAAAAAAAAGGTTAAAAAAATATAGCGAAACACTTTCAAGAAAAATAAATACAAATATAAATAACAATACTTACTATGTTTTGTGTCATCTCATTTACGATTTTTTTACACAACTTTGTAGATACCTCTCTCATGTCATATAATGAATATGATAGTCGGTATTTAATCCTTTCATGTGACTTGGGAGCTTTTGTAAGTATGTAAACAACTTCAGTGTCAGGTACCGAACACATATCTATGACTCTTCCTATCACATCAAAAATTCCATTATCATTTGGTATATCAATATATAGATATATATTCACATTTGTGCTTTCTTTTTTCTTTCACATACTAGATTCCTGATGGAAATTTCACCTCTTTTTAATTCTTCCAGTCTGAAATTATCTTCTTATCACTTGAGGCACTTGAAAAAAATTTAGTCATGAGCTCAGGTGGAGTTCATTCACCAATGTTTCTTTAAGATGCACCTTTAAGAGTCTTTGGTCCATAAAGATTCACAAAAATTTTCTTTGATGTCATTTTCCTGAAAAATAGAAATACAATTAGTAAATAAATAAAACATATTAACTTAAGTTAACAACAAATATATATCATAAATTTCTTAATCGTATAATCAAAACCGTCCAGCCACCCCTAACGGGAAGGCGAGCAAGTCGGTGGGTGGACGGGAGGTCGGGTGAGGGATGGCAGGGTGGGGTGGCCAGCTGGGCGGGTGAGGGCAGGTAGGGTTGGCGGGCGGGCCGGGGG